>CAUYPK010107343.1:0-24892 GCA_963574355.1 Loris lydekkerianus | reverse complement strand
CTGAAAACAAAAGATGCCAGAAATCCCACTGAGATTATCATCCCACCACTCCAACAAGGTAACAAAAAACACCTGACTGAGCATGTTATATTATGTGTTTAATATATTATTGTTAAAATTATATGCTTTTGTGTGAGTGTTTGTCTGTTTTGGCAGGTCACTGCGTGGTGTGGCTCTCTGACTCTCAACAGTTTAAAATTTTGGCTCTTTGTGTCAAACTTGTTCGCCACCCCTGAGCTAGGTGTTGTGGCTGGTGCCTGTAGTCCCAGCTACTCAGGAGGCTGAGGCAAGAGAATAGCCTAAGCCCAAGGATTTGGAGGTTGCTGTGATCTGTGATGCCATAGCACTCTACTGAAAGTTAACGAGTAAGACTCCGTCTCCAAAAAAAAAAAAAAGAAGCCATTTCATTTAGTAACATTAGATTGATCATCAATACCTCCAATAAAAATCACAAGTTGAATTGGATTTGTAGCCTCAGAGCCATCGTCCGTAGCCAAAGTATAAAATTTAATACTAGCATCTTTACCCTCCAAGCTTCTTTTGATGGATTTTTCAGATTTCTTCAATTTGCCTGGCTATAGTATGGTCAGACAAACTGATTTTAGAAATATCTCCCTTTTTTTAAAGGCAAAGCATGAACGAAAATTTCATGCTTCCTGTACCTTGCTTAATAAACTCATCATCAGTAAATGTTGCCATTAAATATATTCCATCACAAAACTTTTAAAAAAAATTATAACTGCCTGGCTAAAGCAAAAGTAACAACAATGTATTATGATGAATTTATCACATAAAAACACTTCGAGAAAGATTTAACAACATATGAGAGAAACTCAAAATTGAAAATAATAAAACATTGAATGATGAAACTAAAGATGTCCTAAATAGGTAGAGAGAGATACCATCTTTATGTATCAGAAGATCAAATCTCATTAATTTCCCCAAATTAATAAATAGATCCAATATTATCCAAATAAAATCTAACAAGATGACCTGGAGTATGAGGAAGAAATTGAAAAGATCCTAAAATTTGTATTAAGATGTAAAGGACATAGAGTAGCTAAAACAATTGTTTAAAACACAAAACAAAATTGGAAGACTTGTGCACTACCTGATTTCAGGATTTTCTATAAGCTATGATAGTTAGAATTGTATCAAGAGTAAATAGAAAGTCTAAAAATAGATTGACATACACATAACCAATTGATTTTCAAGAAAGATATCAAGGTAATTCAAGTAAGGAAAAAAAATGTCTTTTCAACAGTGTTGAAACAACTAGATGACAGGTTAGGATAAATTATTCTCAATGTTCACCTCATACCATACAGAACAGTGAACTTAAAATGGACTACAGACAAAAACATAAAAAGGCTTCATCAAAATTAGATTTATTTGCTCCTTTTTAATGGCATAGTGTTAGGGGGTGTGGCAAACCTCTTGAGGGTAGGAAATAAGTATGAGGGACTCTACCTACCTAACAGATTTAATCATTGTGATCTAACTCTTTGTACCCTCAAATTAACCTGAAACAATTTTTTAAAAAGTAAAAAAATATATATACTTTCAAAAAATAAAATAATTTCCCCTTAAAAAGTAGATTGGCAAGTTGTGGTATGTATACATGATGAAATATTATTCAGCAATAAAAAAAAATGGAGATTTTTCAGCATTTGTACTAATCTGGATGGAGGTGGAACACATTATTCTTAGTGAAGCATCACAGGAGTGGAGAAGTATGAATCCTATGTACTCAATTTTGATTTGAAGACAATTAATGACAAAAACATGGTGGGACATGGGGGCAGGGGAGAGCAGACAGAGGAGGAGGGAAGGGCTGAGGGAGAGGAAAAGATGGAAAAAAAAAAAAGAACAAGAAAAGAAAATAGTGACTAATTTTCACATAAATTGGTTTTAATTTTGACCAAAGTATATTACTTAAACATTAATTTTTAACTCAACATGTTAATATTGTTTAGGATATTGTATCCTCATTTATAAGTGACATATGTTTGTAATTTCTCCTTTATAATAATATATTTTCTCCAATTTAATATCAGGTGTAGCCAGATCAACTAGAATGATTTTGATGTATTTCTTCTTTTTCTATTATTTATAAGATTTAGCATGATCTGTTTTTTTCAAATTATCTTTTACTTTTATTTATAAATATTAGTGTTCTATTTTTTGATACTTAAAAAATAATAATAATAAGTTAACCGATGACTCCATACTGAATCTGAGTCAAAGCATTCTATAATAGACATACTCTTATTTGACAATGTGAATGTTACTTTCTTTGCATTATTATTAGTTATTATTGCTCAATATTTCGATGAAGCAATTGTCTGATTCCTTTTCTGAATGTATTTATGTTCCTTCATTCTTTACAAGGTTTTTGTTTCTAATCCTTATCTTAAACATTGTTATTGTTATTAAATTTTAAGCCCTTTTAATTTTGTGAAAACAAAAAAAAGGAAATCTAATTAACATGTGTATATGTAAAAATTAAAATTAAAAAACAAACAAAATAAATCAAATAATTTCCTTTTAAAAAGACACCATTATAAAAATGTAATGAAAGCCATAGGCTAGGAGAAAAATATATAATACATATATCTAGCAAGTCAAGTATATCTAGACTATATAAAGAACATTTATAATCCAATTAAATATTTAAAAGGCAAGGATTTAAATAGGTAGTTCATAAAGATACATAAATGGCCAAATCAACACATGGAAATGCAAATTGAAACTCTAATGAGGTATCATTACACAATCTATAAAATTGATAAAATAAGACAGATACCATGGTCTGAATGTATGATTCCATTCCCATGAAACTGTAGCACAGGCAAAAGTAATCTAAGCAGGTAGGGGATTTTCTGGGGTTAGCAGAGGATGGGGAAGAAGGGGAATGACGGTCTAGATCTTGATAAGATTAATGTTTGCACAGGTATATATTCTTGTCAAAACTGATAAAACTTTAACACTTAATATATGTGCAATTTTTTGTATATGAATTGTTCCTCAATAACATGTATTAAAACACCAAAACTGCGTACTCAACAATGCAGCAATAGAAAACCAGTAACAAGGGTTTCCTTGGTCTAAGTTAGAAAATCATGTCATGTTATCAGAATGCATTCCAGTTCCCTCTTATAAAACTTTTGAGTTTCAATTGTTTGTTTTCTCTTCTTTTCCAGAAGCTTAAATGTTTTTTATTCCCACTTTAAAGATAAATGAACATCAGGGATGCAGATTTATTGCTTTTGGTTGGTCTGAAGTGTTTTCTCCTGCAGCATTGGCTTAGGAAATACAATAAGGAGGTTTGAGGATAAAAAGGCTCCCCTGCCAAAGAAATAGTATTTATAGTCATGGGAACAAATAACCAACACAATTGGTTTGAAACCTGTCCAGTCCGTCAATGACAGTCATATAGCAATGGTAACAAGTGAACACAGAATGGGCTCTGCATCTAATTGATCAGTGACAATTCACCCCAACAACATAGAACAGACTCTATCTAGGACAGGCGTCTCCCCGCTCCGCTTGTATGAGCAACACAAAACACACTTCTGAGACTGACTTCAACCCACTTCTGCCTCTAGCTCCAGCACAACCCAAAACAGTTTTTCTTGAGACTGTCAATTTCCTTCGTTGTAGAAGACTATGCCTTATCAACAGGGATCCCCTTTACTTACGCCATAATTTTGGCTCTTAGGTTGCAGATACTGAGTGGTGTCTTATCTTTGGTAATTCCCAGATCCTCTTTTCCAGATGGAGAAAATGAAGCATGAAAAATGTAAAAATTTTGTTTTTAGCATCTCTAACGACCACGTAACTAACTAGTAGGAACCAAACATCACCTGCTAGTCGCAACAGGTCTGGGGCCCTCTCTGCCCCCCCCCCCCCACAGTATTCACACGCACACTCATGCTCACATACACTTAGCACAGATAATGGACAAAGTTTTATAAGATGTAGTAACTATACAAAATTGTTCCATGGTTACCCTGAATCTTTTTTGACTTAGGTATGAGGGATTCAAAGATAAACAATGTGCCTCCTAACATCAAGGGGATCACAGTATAGTGAAGAAAACATACAGGTAAAAAATAAATTTCAAAAACCCAGTAAAGTAATGGAATAAATAGAAACCAGATAAACTAGACTTTTATTCTAGATTCATTGCTTACTAGCTGTGCAATGCTACATGTGTTACTGACACTATCAGTGGTTTCAGTTTTCTTGTCCATAACATGCAAACAATAGAACATACTTTGTAAGATTTTGGAGAGAGATTGAACATTCATAACATAGTTAAAAAATACAGTGATTGAAACAAAAAGTGTCTCGATTCTCATTTCTTCAACATCATGACTCCCAATAAAGTAAGTAGGAAGTGGTTTGTCCACAGACAGGAGATAACAGTTACACCTATTCTGGAAAGAAGGTGGTATATGGCACAGGTGTCACTCGCAGGCACAGTAGATGAATAATTAGGATTTAGGGGAAGAGAAGCCTGAGGAGGAGGAGGTGGTAATGAAGGCATTCTAGACAGTGCTAGAGCCATAGGTTTTTGTCACAAAAATCTCCAAAAGTACAAATAATTAAAATCAATGATTATAGGATACATACCCTCCACTTGGCACTTCACTGTCATTAATATAATACTGCATTTAATTTTCAAAATAATCCTGCCATTAGAGTTAGTTTAATCCTGCTATTTTACAGATAAGGAAACTACAGGAGAGAAAGATAACTTTCCCCAAATCAAACTGTTGTTACCTAATTAGCCTAGAAATTGAACCTGAGTAGAACATGTGCCTCCACTCTTATTAACTATGCAATAAGACTTGTATATCAAGGTCTATGACTATGTTACATAATTTTCAAGGCCACTTTATGGCAGAAAAGTTTCTTAGAAACCCATGAAGATGGTGGATATTTAAAGAAGTAAATTGTAAAAGATCCTTTAACTGCTTTGCAATATTAAATAAGTATGTAGATACATGCAGTGGATACAAAACTCAGTAGAAATATTCAGATATGCACGTAATATAAATTTTGTTATTATCCAGTTTATTTTCTATTACTAGTTTCCAAGAAGTCATATCAAAAAAGGCAATATCCATTGAATAGACTGACCACTGGGTTTCAAGTTCTGGGGTGTTTAGTGGAAGGAATTGAGCACTAGCCCTTGTGTTCAAATCTGTCCATGTTGGGATCGCCTGATGTCAGCTGAGAATCCACAGTTTATTTTGGTGCATGTATTTGTGTTCAAACAGAGCACTGGTAAGACATTGGTCCCCCATCTAAAAGGCTTCTCCAGGTATGCTCCCTACAAGTGGACTCACCTGGGACTCTCCTAGTCCTCCTCACACAGCCAGAGACTTATGAGATGGGGCTATCTGTAATCTCTCACGACTTCCTCGCTCCTCTTAACTTCAGGGGATACTTGTACTTCTGAGATACTATCCTGGGATTTGAGAAAGTGTGTTCTCCTAAGTGTCACACTTTTCCTGGACCAATATGCCAGCCTTCCCTATTGGGAGGTGTGGTCATGTAGCTGAGTTTCGGCCAGTGGGATAGGAACAGAAATGATCAGCACTACTTCAGGCCTGGCTCCCAAACCTCCAACCCACTCACTCCTCTGTGTCATTTCCCCTTCTCTTATCATGACACAGACAAAGGAAGCCCCAGAGACTGTGGCAATACAAGCTCTGTAATCTGGAAAGGGCATTGCTTCCTGAATGTTACAGTAGAAAGCCACATTCTCAACACCTGCTAAGACTGATATTGATCAAAAAATAAACTTCTCTTTTTGTCTCACCATTTCTAGATTAGGTCTGTTTGTTACCACAGGCTAGCATGTCTTTACTAACATACAGACTCATCTGATTAGAAATGTTAAACAGTAGTTTTTAGTCTATAACAATGATGCCTGCACGAGGTGCGTGTGGGCAAGGAAGTACAGTACGCTGTGCTCCAATCCCCCAAACCTACCCGCAGGGTGTGAACGACGCCCTCAGCTCATCCAGGAGGGGCGCAGTTTCCCTTCTCTAAGGGGACCCCATTATTTGCTTGTTGTTTCACCACCTTACTCCTTTCCCCAGCTCTCAGAAACTTTATTATTTTGATGAGCATGCAAGACTTTGGTGTTACTCATAAAATACTCATTTTTTAACACTGTGTTGAAGAGACTATAATACCACAAATTAAATATTTTATAAATAAATAAATAAGTGATGCTGTAGCCAATTGATCGGAAGAGTAAAGAATACAAAGAAAGACAAAGATGGGAGAATCGCTGTCAATATTTTAAGATACTACCCCACAGCATTTACAGTTCTCTGTCAAATAGGCCAAATATCTAAGAATTATCTCCAAAGTCCTCAATAATCAGCTCGATCCTACTAAGAATTTGGGGGATGGTGGTACTTGAAAGTGATCATTATTTTTTGGTAATGAGGACTTAATTGATGCACAGGTGTTTACTGAATGTTTGCTATAAGCCAGGGCATGTTGAAAGGTAATAAAAGACCAGTAATCTCTATTTATCCCCAAATTGAAATACTCAATGGACATAACGCCCCTCCTTCAAGCATGGCCCATATTGAGACGGTAGGGCTAGACAGAGACCATTGCAAGGCTATGTAATTGTCTGCAGTTGTTCTAATGAAGTTTTGGTGTGCTTGTAGTGATAAGTGAAAAGATGAGTGTGGTTCCCCTGGCATTACTACCCTGGACCCTTCTATTCCAGATCTTGACTTAAGACACTTCTCTTCATCCCATTACTCTCTGCTTGGAGTATTCATAGGATTTTGTGATGTAGGACTCAGGAATTTTCATAGAACAGCTATGGAAATTGCCAACTGCCTCAAAGTCTTCCAGGGCCTGCCTCGCTCCTTGTACAACAGCAAAAGCGCACACTTTCAAATTGTAAACTTTGGAATATACTTGGATAACTGGAGTTGCTGATTAAGTATGTGGAGTAAATTCCAATGCTAATCTCAGGCGATATGGTGAGTGTTATGTTTCCCAATAATTATGAATTTCTCAGTCATCATTGTACCTTGGTTTTAGATGTCAGTTCATATTGTACAAATGTTACCCCAGCTGAATAAGTTGAGAGCAAGAAAGGAAAATCAGATATGATCTTTGTGTGTAAATATGGGAATTGTGACTAACATGCTGGACCATCAGAAAGCTAAAGAATAGGGGATTTTTAGATTTCTTAAGAATTTCCTTCTTCTAAAAACCACTTGATTTCATAGACAGGGATATTTTGAAATTATCATCTGTGATTTAAAATAAAATCTCAGGGTTTACAAGTCTGGTTAAACCACCAAGTTTTGTCTTAAATGGAATTTCTGGTAAACCAAGATTTGTATTCTTTTACCTGAAATCATACTGAGAAAAGTCAATGTTGCACATGGGTAGAAAAAAAGAGAGAAAAACAAGTGAGGTTTATCACATAACCATGCAGGCAGCCAGTCACACTGGGTGCTGGATCTGCCCAGCATGTAGGAACAGTCTGAGAAAGGTTAATGAGCCACTGTTATTGTTTCTGTTAGCCAGTTTCTCCCTAGAGATTTGGGCATTCACATCCCATCGTCATGGGGAAGGCGTGGGGACGTCTGCGTATTTGCGGAAAGTGTGGCCATTTGGGAAACACCATTGTGGGAAAATGCTGGTTACAATTGCTAAAGTGCAGTTTCACCATATTAAGTAAAACCAATCTCTGTCGCCTTCCCCCTTTATCAATTTATTTTTTGCTTCTTTCCACCCCAATTTTGTATAGATCAAGCTCTATTTTTCTTTAGTATTTTTTTTTTTTTTTTTTTACTATTGATCACTAAGATATCTCAGTTTAAAAAGAATAAAGGGACTTTTTGCTATTTTCTCTCAATTAGTATAGCTAAATAGCTTAGATACCATACATAACACAAAATAAGAAAGTTCTTAGAAGTGGAGATAAACATGGACTGGCTAAGGACTCTGGACTCAGGCAATGATGCTATAGTGAGATCCTAGGCTTTCTTTCTGCCTCATATATCCCAGATTTGGTGCTCCAGAAGCCAGCAATCAGGAAATGCTAATAGGCATAGACAAAGCTTCAACAAAATCCTGTTTTTCTCTATCTAAGGACCAGAAAAGGAACAGCCTAAACAATAACAGCTTAACTTCAAGGAACAGTAGCAGAAAAAACTGCGGCCCAACTCCACACCCTGCCAGGTCAAAAAACACAGAGAAGAAAATCCAGACTTCCACCCTGGCCCAGCTCTCCAAGGCACCCACTTATTGCTGGGCGGTGTCAGGGAAGGCTGAGTGGAGAGTTGAGAAGCCCACCCAACTCTGAGATTGTCAGTGGCAAACACATGGGGAGCTGAAACGTCCTCCCCCACACTGTGAGAATAAAGCATCCATCTCCTTCCACCCTTCAGTGGTGCCAGAGGCGGCCTAGGAAAGTCAGCTAGCCCTCTCTGCTCAGAGAGGTGTGCAGCCACCCCCACACCTGTCTTGTGGTACCAGTGGAGGCCAGGAAGGTGACAAGAAGGCATTCTAGCTTGAAAGGTGTCAGTCAGCATAGAATAAGAAGCCTGAAACCTCACTCTACCCAGAAGTAATGACACCCTCTCCTTTAACACAATGTCACAGAGGCCTAGCAGGGCATCTGGGAGTCCCGCTCTCACCTGGCAAGAATGAAGAGATCTTCCCACACCCCTAGCCAGCATCTGAGGAGGCTTCCTAAAACAGATTGATGTAAGATGCAGTTTCATAGCATAACAAAATATTCAGGATACAATCACAAATCACCCCTTGTACCAAGAAACAGAAGAGAGAATTGACAGGTGCCAACCCCGAGGTGGCACAGATGTTGTATGTATCTGACAAGGAATTTAATAATTATCTTTATTTATCAGGTTTACTGTAAATGCTGCTTTCTCACTGACATGGGGCAGCTCAATTAAAATGAATCTAATTAAATAAAATTCTCACTTAATGAAATTTATTTATGAAAATGATCACCGGGCACAATAATCATAAAGAAATTAATCACAATAATTAATGACAGATTTTATGAAATGAGACTGGAATATCGTTTAAAATTTTAAGAATGAAGCTAGTAAAATTCACATGTCCCACTTCACACAAATTATTGTGACGTATGTGTTATATGTGGGGTTCATCTGTCCATAAACATTTGTTTCCATGTTTCACCAGGCCTCCCATCCCTGTACATGTGCTCTGCAATCATTTGCAAGTACTGAGACACCTACTTGCTTATAAATTGGAATTATTCAAATATTGCCAGACATAATAACAGATATTATCTGTGAAAATGGAACCTAGGGAAGAAAAGTCACCACCAAACTTTAAGTGAAATAGTTAATTTTTTATTTGCTCTGAGCTGCTTTCCTTTCTTGGAAAGTTCTTGGTGCCTAGTTCCCTAAAAATCAAGCCCAAAATGATTTTATTGAATTTGATACTCTTTAAGATACCATTTCGTTTTAATACTACTTTTCTCTTTTTTAGCCAACTTTTATTGTCTTTGTTTATGAGATAATGGCATGATTCAAAAGCTATACAAACCTTTTCATAGATTTCTTTTTCCTCTGAGATAAGACTATAAAAGTTCTTATAAACCTCTCTACTCTTAAAAGCAAGATTTGGCAGACTCCAGTGCGGTTTCAAAACCGTTAGATATCTTCAATGGCACGGCCATTTGCCTTGTCGTATTTTTCACTTGGTTTTTATTTTCGAGAGAAAAAAATGGTACATGACATCTACTTAATCAAATGTAAAAGGAATGAATTTATCACTTTCTACTGGTTTTATTTGGATGCGTGTGAATGTCAGGGATGTATCTTATTAGGAAAAAGGGTGTTTTCAATTTTATATTAAAATAATGGAAGGAAGCCTTTTTCTTCTTACGTGGAAGCTCCTACGTATAAGGAATTATTTCTTCTTTTAAAAAATAAATAAAACCTGGGAAGCTGAGGCAAGAGAATCACTTAAACCCAAGAGTTTGAGGTTGCTGTGAGCTGTGATGCCACAGCACTCTACCGAGGGCAACATAGTAAGACTCTATCTCAGATAA
Organism: Loris lydekkerianus; assembly: GCA_963574355.1. Taxonomy (NCBI): domain Eukaryota; kingdom Metazoa; phylum Chordata; class Mammalia; order Primates; family Lorisidae; genus Loris; species Loris lydekkerianus. The sequence goes on along the minus strand of CAUYPK010107343.1, from coordinate 14,787 downwards.
ATAAATAAATAAAACCATCTGACTATGTTATAAACAAGAGTTCTTGAGAATTACCCAAAATACAGAAAATGCGATTTTTCTATCCTGGATTTTATAGTGTTGCACAGTTGTCTGAGGGAGAGTACAACAGATTATAATTCTTTCCAAATTAGTAAACCTCAAAAATGTAGGAAGCAGAAAATTACTGGCAAGCAAAATGAAACTAGTGTTTATAGTAATTAAGAGATGAGGAATTTGGAAGAAAACTATTTTTAGGAGAGAGTTCTAAATTACTTAATTAGATAACAACTCTACTGCAGAAACTTTCAAAAACAGTACGTGCTGAGCAGCCCATCTTCCACTCCGTGATATCCGACACATTGACTCTTTCGACTCTAGAGTTGACAGACATAGGAGACACAAACACTTCAGTTTTTCGCATGCTGTATTTTCCTTTCTGCTTAAATTATAAATTGTACATGATTGGAAAACATAGTACTAATACTCTTAAAGCTCTTACAATTAAATTTGAGATATGCTTAAACCTTCTTTAGTAGACAAACTCTAGAAATATTAGCACGAAGATAGTCTCAAATTTATGACACATTTTATTAGGATACTGTCGCATTTCTATATAGTACACTGGGAAGTAACACATTTGGGCTTCAATTTTAATTTCTCTCTGATTGGTTGTCCAGCCACTGAAAAACAAACTCTGGATAAAAGGTTCAGAACATCACAAGGGTAGTATGAAATGACAGGGTTTCTACAGAAATGCCCAAGGGATAACAGCTGTTGAGGCTCTAATAATGTCAGGCCCACTTGGGAATGAGATACACTTCTTCTAGATAACATCTAGAATCTGTTACCTATAATAAACTCTGATAGTCACAGAGTTATAAAAAGTATCTGGAATTGGCCTGTGTGATGAGTTCTGCAATGTCACCTTAACAGCTTTTAAGAATCATTTTTCCAAGCACACTAGAAAATTTTTATGGGAGTTAAATGACATTACAAAAAACAAAGTGAAAACAGAAATCCTTCTGGAGTAGATTTACATTCTACTTTACAGTTTACAATGTATTGTGGGTGCAACCTCACCCGATGGCCCGTTTATTCCTACCCAATCAGGTTAGATGGGTACAATTCTATGTCTTAGATGATTCAGCAATACTTGAAAATCATCTTGGTTCTAACCATGCAAACACTATCTGAAATCAGTTTTTAAGAAACCATAGTTTTTTTTCGTTTGTTTGTTTTTGTTTTTTTCCCCCTTAGGGAATGAATTGTTTGTAGACAGGTAATCTCTTTTATTAAAAAAAAAAATTCTCCAATGGAACATTTGCACAGACTAAAACTGAGAATTCTGACACTTTCACTACATAAATGTATCTAAATATTTCAAGAGACTATTTCAAAACTAAACATTAGCCATGTTCCTGTTTTAAGCAACTATATGAATCTATATGTAAAATTCTACCCAAGGACTGGCTTTTCTTGTTCGATAAACCAGTAAATTCCAAATCTTGCAAAACCTCTTGCTTTCACTTAGGAAAAAGAAAGCAATCCCACTTACCTTGCACCAGTTATCTATTTATTGCTTCACAGCTTGAAATCCATCTTGCATTGCTCTGCTTGTGATACTGGAGCTGAACCCTGCAAATACTGCTCCTTTATCAGATGCCCGGTGTTAAGAGCTGTCAGCAGATGGCTCTAGAGAACACTGCAGGGAAAGGGGCTTGTTTCCAGCCTGTTTTTCCCTACTTGCTCCTGTGGTACACTACTGCTCCAGCAGTGCCTGGGAAATGCAGGCAGGCTGCCCTCAGTGAGTTCTGCTGCGTGGGACTTCAACGGGCAGCTTCCCGGCAAATTCCATAAAGCAACACTTCTCTGTGGACAGTTTCCCAAGCACCCTAAAAGGCAGCTTCTTAGCAATTTCTGCTAACAAAGTACCTCCATGAAGTGCTTCACTATCCAATGGGAACATAGCTATGACCCCTGGCTCTTCAATGGCAGAGGGTGCCTCACCCTGTATTTGCTGTTCTAGTGCTGTGCACAGTTTTTGTTTTTACCTTGATAGGTATTGTAGGTGGGTCAGGTAGCTGGCTAGATATGAGCAGGGTGGATGACAGACATTATTAGTCTATTTGGACTGGTCTGGGTCAGGCTAACCTAGGCTATTACAAGAATGAGATGAATTAAAATTTTGCAGGTGAGTCGTTTTTCAAGACCTTGCAGGTGGGCTATATTGAGAACAGAAGTTACTTAAAGCTTTGGGAGACTTCCAAGAAGCAGCTGATAGTCCTCAAAGTTTAGTATAAAACCCAAAGGCTGCAGTGTCACGGAGCCTGTAGTCAGCAAGACAGGGCCTGGCTTTCTGTGCAGGTCATTCGTAAATCAATTCTTTTTCTTACTAAAACCTTACTTGTTTTCTTCAATTATTTTGGTGGCTACCTCAAGCCACCCTGCTGCTCTAACAGACTAATCATAGTTATAATTGTCTTATATAGTTATATAAATTAAACTTTCTTTGTCAAAATTACAATGTGGTTCCCATCTCCTGATTGATCTCTGAATAACATATACTACCAAACATTTTAAAACTCAATAACAACCAACAATACAAGTTCGTTTCACAATCATGACATAGTCGTGTAAGAAATCTAAAACATCACCTTCACAAAATACTGTCCCACCGCTTTTCCTTAAACGGACATTTTTGAAGTATCCACTTACAAGCAGTATAAATATGCCACTTAATAGAATACATATTATTAAAGCAATAAATTTGGTTCACCTCCGCCATTTGAAAGAACATTTTCCCTAGGAGACATACTACTGGGATATCTACACAGGTATTAATAAAAATAAAATAAAATCAACATGTATACTTTTAAGTAGAGGTATATTTGTATAGGCGTTTGTTTGATTACCTAATTCAAAACAGCTGTGAATTTACCAGTGTCCTGTAATTGTTATGGACATTTTCAAACACATAGGTCAAAGGAACTGAGACAATATTTAGAGATCTTAAGGATTGCTATTGCCCTTTCCCAAATAAATACGTAGGTCAAAATCTTCTTTTATAACTTTTCCATTTAAATGTGCCCTCCCTCCCCTTGCTCACTCTCCAGGTGCCGGATTCCCTCAAAACATCAGAACTCACTTCCATGACTTCTTAGAGATTTAAGATTATTTACTGACAAGCAACAGATACCTCTCCAACCTAAGGAAGTATAAAATTAATTTTAATACTCCTGGGCATTGGCCGGACGTCTGGAGCTGGATCAGGAATACTCTGGAAACCAAGAGCAGCTCTAGAATCGCAGACATCAGCCACTGCTTGATTATCCTGTCAAGATAACTGTAGGAAGTGATCTCCAAATACTCTTGTCCTTAAGTCCTGCTATTTAAAAGCCAAAGTCCTTGGAGGGCAAACCCAATTTCTCTAGCTTAGATCATATGCCCATTCCTTGTTTAGAAGAGAAGAGAGAACTGTGATTTTTCTATCTCATCAAAATAGCACAAATTTGGAAGAGTTAATTAACCTGATAAGAATCAGGATGGTATCAGCTGAAGAAGGGTAAAAGGATTTTGGAAGGTCAAAAAAAAAATTCCATTAAAAGGACCAGTTAGGTGAATTCTGTCATTCCTTATGCACCATAGATAACAGATAAGTGAGAGGAGTGATGTACACAAACAGTAATTGATTGTAATGGTTGAAACTCTAAGAAACTGTGTCTGTTGTTGGGCATCTATGTTAAAAGAGGAACACAGAAACTCCAAAGATTCTATAAAGAGGCAGACTTTCTTTGCATATTCTCCAATGCATTTCTCATGGCAAACTAATATCAACCTTTATCCCATCACAACATAAATACCACTGTGGCAAGTACTTCTAGAAAGTTCTTTTGTTTCCAAGAAGAAAAAAGGAAGTCTCCTGACTGCTTACCTTTCTTCACTATGTATGGGACTCGCTCAAAAAACTGGCCTAATGATGAGTTTCTGAGTGATTAGTTTCCTATAGCTCTAAAAAACAAAACAACACAAACAAATAAAAAGGACCACAAACTTGGTGGCTTCAAACAATAGAAATCTTTCTCTTATGGTTCTGGAGGCCAGTAGTTCAACATCAGTTTCATAAGGCTGAAATCAAGCTGCTGGCAAGGCTCTCCGTCCTTTAGAGAGTCCACCAAAGAGTCCACTCCTTCTGTCCTAGAGCTTAATGGCATTCCTTTACTGTGACCATGTCACTCTAATCTCTGTCTCAAATTCCCTATCTTATAAAGACTTCTGTGATTATATCCAAACTCCACCAGAGTAATCCAGGGTAATCTTCAGTGTGAAAATTCTTAATTTAATCACTTTTGTAGAAATACTTTTCCTTATAAGGTAACATTTGTAGGTGGGGTAGGATCTGATATGTCTAGGTGACCATGATTTAGCCTGCTGCACAGGGTAACCCAGAAAGCTTCTTGTTTTCTGGGTATAACTGAATGCAACTTTACATTATTTCCCTTGAGAAGAGGGTAAATGTGTTCTATGGCTGAAAACAAAAGAAACTTCCAAATCAGAGAACTCATTTCCCAATTCCCATCAGTATCCAGATGTAGCGCTGTGACAAGTGTTTGTCCAGTGAAAAGTGGGTGGAATAACTGATATTTGTCATACTGGGACAGATACTTCTAGAAGCTAGTGTGCCTCCCTGAGAGTATTTTTTCATTCTGTTGGTTAGATCAAAACTATGAAAAAGGAATCACTGAGAAATAAAATGGAAGAAATTTTTCAACCTAAAGAGACAGAGAGGGAGACTCTCTAGAAAAATGATATTTATTCAGAAATAGGCATTGCAATAGAAATAAATGTGCCATAATAAACTACGTGTGCTTTCAGGGAGCTAAAGGAAGGCAGAGGTTTTTAAAAGAAAAATAATTATGTAATTATTTTGAAATGAAGTGTCCTTGACTTCAAATACCAACTATAACAAGGATCGTGCCCGTCCAAGGATGCTCAGGCAGTTGCTAGGCAGATATCCTTGCAGAAGTTTTGTTGTCTGTTTCTTTCTTTTTTTTTTTTTTTTAGTTTTCTTGTTGGTGTATGTGTTACTAATTTTTAGTAATCTTAATTTTTAGTGAAAATTAGGAAGAAAGAAATTCTGAACTGTCACATATCAGTATTACATAGATAAGAACAATTTTATAATTTTAGAAACATGTTTTCCCATAAAATGATTTGTCAATAGACCCCAATAGATTTAACATTTTTATAAAATTTAAGAACAAACTTATACTTATGTTCAGCAAATTATGTTTTAGCATTTTATTTGGATATGATCTAGACATCTAATGAATATAATGTAACTTAAAAGAACCTTAAGATGAAATGTTAATTTCTAAATATTTATTCTCTTTACATTTACCTAATTTATATTTAACAATTATACCTAGATTACTTATGAAAAGTGAGATACCAAAGTCAGAATCTTAAGGTTTTTGTGTTAACTGTATTTATAGTCTGTGAATATCGGTTTTCCTAAGCAAGCACTTTAAACTAAATACGAGATTTTGTAAATAACTCCAAAGATTTTTATTAAAATCTTTTTTTACTAAACCAACATTATTAAATTAGTCTTACTTATCAAAGAGATTATTCTATCTTTAGTTATGACCTTAAAACATGCGGCATAGTCAAATATACTGCCTGACCATTAAACCTATGTAAAAACGTATAATAAAAACAGAAATGTCTTCAAAATTAACAATTTTAAAACCAGCTTACTTCTCAAGGCTCTATTGATCTATAGGAGCTAAAAGATAGTTGGCTTAATGGCTATATATTTTGTATCTAACCAATCTGAATAAAATATAAGAAATAACTTATGATTTATTAAGACAAAAGGCATTTGGCTTAATGACTATATATTTTATATCTAACCAATCTGAAAAAACTCATACCACGAGACCATACCATCACTCCAGACCACTAGAACCAACAATCATCCTGCAAACACATAAAAGCAAATATCCACACAAAGATATTACAGCTTTCATTTGAGAATTTTAATCATGAGACAGTAAAACTTAGTAATAGAAACTCAGCAGTTTATAAAAGGAGAGCTGGATGCAACTTATATTTCTGACAAAATGCAACCTATTCACGAGGCTATATTTTATTTATCTGGATAGGTAATGTGATCGAGGCTGTGAACCCAAAGTGTGTATAAAGTAGTTTTCACAGAAGTTTGAAATAAGCATCTTTTACCTTTCTTTTCCTTTCCTGTAGGTGTAGAACTAAATATTCAAATAACTACATTTTAGCTAAGACTGGCTGAATTGTATAACATAAATAAAAATGTATGGGTAATCTCCAAATGCCCTTGAAATTTTTAGTAACAAACTTCTCCTTTGTTTGGGTCTCTTATGGCTTGATTAGATAATGCAGATGGGAAGCATTTTAGAGATATTAGAGATTTCTGGGAGCTTTTTTGAAAACTCTTTAAGATATTTTTCCTTAGTTTGATTGAAATTCCCTAAGAAAAACTTTTAAGTGGCTTTTGAAATTAGCAATGGTACATTATTTTAATGTAAGTGAAAAAGTCAACAGACTAAGGGTAGACAGAAAATAGAGAATTTAGAAGACTCTAGATATTAACTCTGTAGTTGGCTGTGTTTTAAGTAAGTTTAGAGAGTTTGGATAATATCCATTGGGCTCTGAATTTTTCTGGTATAGTTTGTCCATCAGCTTACAAATAATGAATGAGGATGAACAATAAAATTTAAAAGTATGGCTGACTCCTGTCCCAGAGTGTTTGGAATGCTTTAGATGATAAGGATCTCATTCCACATATTAATCTTTCAAGAGCAAAGAAAATTTTATAACCTATCAGGAGTTTGTACTGTTGTGTTAGGTGGGGGCAACCTTCCTGGTGGTTTTTAATCCGCCACCTTGCACACACCAGTTAGATTGTTTACTTTTGCTCTTAGAAGATGTTGAGAAACAGGCAAAGGGAAAAAGCCAAAACATTTGTAGACATGTGTTGACAAAACCAAAATTAAATTAAAATTAGAGTGCTCATACAAGTTTCAACTCAGGTGTGCAAATCAAACAAAATATTAAACCAGGCAAGCATAATCAAAAGTGAATTCACAAGGAAAGATATGCCTCACAGACAGGACATAGATTATGTAGAAACCAGAATTCTTACACCCAGAGGTATAGCTGTCTTTATATCAGAAAGAGCTTACCAAAACAGAAGGTTTTTTATTTCCAGGAGAGATCAAGGTCCTTTATAAGCCTTTTAGATGAATGAGATCCCCCAAAAAGTCAAAAAGAGCTCGTCAAAGAGAGTCTGAGAATCTAAGAAAAATTTACCAGGAAAGAAAAGGAGAGTCACAGAAACAGAGAGTACAAAGGGCTCCATCAATATCATACCCAATTCCAGGGGCCACGGCTCTGTCCAAAGTGAGCTCACATTTACAACATTTATGATACCATATGTCAGTCTGAGTGACGAGCAGAGGAGGAGAGTAAAAGAAAATCCTTATTTGGGAATAGGCATTGCAATGAAAAATCTCATACCATAGTGAATTATGTGCATGTTTAGGGACTTAAAGGGAAAAAAAGAAAAAAAAAAAAGATTTTTAAAAGAAAAGTGAGCAGGATTACATAATTGATTTGAATTATTTACTGTTGATTATCAGGAGCAATAATAAAAGTGGCACCAGTTTGATGTTGGACAGGTAGTTGCAGAGCAGATGTCCTTAAGGAGTACTTTTTTGAAAAGGTTGCGATGGCCTTTGTGTAAGTTTGTGGGTTTTGCAGTCTTCTGTGATAGTTCTTGTATTAGGTAATTGTGCATGAGAACACTCCCTTTATGGTCTTCCCCAGCTCTATTTTATCTATTTTATGACTCCATGTTGATTCTGACAATTTTTGGGGGGTGGCGGTGGGAGACTGAGTCTCACCCTGTTGCCCTCAGTAGAGTGCCGTGGTGTCATAGCTCAGAACAATGTCTAACTCTCAGGCTCAAATGATTCCCTTGTCTCAGCCTCACAAGTAGCTGAGACTACAGGCACCTGTCACAATGGCCAGCTATTTTTAGTAGAAACAGGAGTCTTGCTTTTGCTCAGATAGGTCTCAAACCTTTGTGCTCAAGCAATCCACCCACCTTGACCTCCCAGTGTGTTAGGATTACAGGTGTGAGCCACAGCACCTGGTCCTGATTCTGACAATGTTATAAAGCTGAATCCTTTAATGCTTGTGTGAGAGAAAGATATTTGTTGATGTATCCCAACCAAGATAAACACAAAGAAACACATACCTAGAAATATTGTAGTGGAGATGGAAACACCAAAGAAATATAGCTCTCTTATATCCATGGTTTTACATTTTGAGATTTGTTGCCCACAGCCAACGATAGCCTGAAAATATTAAATGGAATATTCCATAAATAAACAATTCATAAGTTTTAAACTGTGTGTCATTTTGAGTAGTGTGATAAAATCTTGCACCATCTGGCTCCATCCTACCCAGGAAATGAATCATCCCTTTGTCCAGTATAACCAAACTATATCCAGACATGACAAGGAGAAGCTGAAAAATGCTTCCTTTAAGTCAGTGGTTCTCAACCTTCCTAATGCGGCAATGTATTTTCATTGTTAAAAAGGGGTTGCAACCCTCCAGGTTGAGAACCACTACTTTAAGTGATAAGGTGGAAATTCTTAAGAAAAACAATTGTACATTAGGGCTGTTAATATTTATGGCAACAATGAAACTTTTATTCATGAAATTGTGAAGGAAAAAAATGCATGCTAGTTTTGCTGTTGCACTTCACACTGCAGAAGTCACAATCATGGTGTGTGATAAGTATTCAGTTAAGACTCTAAGAACATTAAATTTGTGAGTAGAAGCATGTTCCAAATGATGGCAATTGGGATTGGTACTGTCTGCAGCTCCAGAAATCCACTGGGGTCTTGGAATGTATCCCCATGGATAAGAAGAGATTACTCTAAAAAAGATCTTGAAGTTATTAGAGAGAAAAGACAAGCTACCTAGAAAGGTATAATAGACGGATTAATTATAGGTCGATAAATTAATGACAGAATTTTAATAGTAACCAAGGAAGCAAGAAGACAGTGGAAAAATCTTAAAGGGTTGAGAGAAAAATATATATATATACTCATCAAGAATTGTATATTCAGCTTTCTAGAAACTATTTATAGAACAAGAGTGTCATAAAGTCATTTTCAGAACACAAACCTTTAAAAGTTTATCACCTCAACGATAGGAATTTTAGAGGTACATCAGTAAGAAGAAACTTGATTGCAAGAGGCCAGTTGGAACACAAGAAATACTGAATAAAATGATGAATGTATATGTAAATATACAACTTGTCTGTACAACTTAATAAGGATAATACCTAATTTTTGATGGCATAAAAAGAATAGAGCTAAAATACTGGGTGGCTAGAGTATAGGTGTTGCAACGTTGTTGATTTCGAGCCAATGACTGGTACCAACAAAATTACTTTTTTTAAAAGAAGTATATTTATTTTCATTCAACAAACTAATTAAGCAATCATTAAGCTAACAAGCCATGATAGTTGAAAGGAAGGGAAGAGATACACTCACTACCTTATGTTTATAATTGGGCCAGATATTGTACTTCCTCTGGCTGTTTTTTCCCAGCTGATCCTTTGTTCACAAGTATCTCTAACTCAAGCGGTGTCAGATGGTCAGAGTAATCTCGCTTAACTATTTCCAGCAAGATCAAAAAAAGGTAGGGAGCACAATGTTGTTCTTGTCTGCTGGTGACAGGCTAGGCATTACATGCTTAGGTAGGAAACCTGGCCATATTTGATCCATTTTACATTTTGTTGGTTCATATTAACTTCTGAGTGCCTTTAGACTCAGAGTAAATAGGGGGTATAAAACAGATGTTACTTGTCTGAAGATTAAATGTCTAACAGGTATTTATCTGTATCAATTTTTCCAGAAGTCTGGGGATTAGCCAATCAGAAGATTTCTATTAACGATGGAGTAAGACCCTAACAGAGGTCTCACCAGTAAGCAGCTCTAAATCTCGAAGATGATATCAAAAGGCACTGGACAGGGAATGGAAGCCCACAGGCTCTGCTTGTCTCATGTGGGGGACACACCCTCGAGGGACAGTCACAAATTGGTATAAAGCAAGCACCTCTATCCACTACTTTCAGCCTGGGATTAACTGTAATCTATGAGGCTACCCAGTAGTGTGTGGGGTAACTTTGAAAAATCACACTGTGTTCTTGGCTAGGGGAGCCAGAGAAACTGATGCCTGTAAAATAACTATGATGTGAGGAAAAAAAAAAAAAAAAAAAACTGTAAAGGAAAGGGCCAGAGAAAGAGCTTCATGCTCACATCACTAACCCTGAACAAATGAAAAAATGGTTTCCTCCTCTTGATAGAGGTTTTCTCATCTCACCAGGTTCTTGGTCTCAGGAATTGAGGAATGAGTTCACGGACCACAGGCAAGCAAAAGCGACAGAGTTGCTACCGTCTATTATAGGACAGAAAAGCAAGGGACTGCAAATGGGATAAAAGGGCCACGAAGCTGCTTTTCTTTTTGAGATATTATAATTCAATCATTTTTCCTGAATAAACACTCCTCAGATTATCACAAGGCTTTGATTAATTTCCAGAGTTCTGACAAAGCTTGATCCTTTCCCCCAGTGGTTTCACTGTTTTTATGGAAGAACAGATTTTCAGAAGTTCTTACTCTACCATTCCAGAAATGCTGCTTCTCCCATATATTTATTTTGCTTTTCCTTCTTTCTTGCATCTATCTCCATCATTTCAGATTGCTTTCCTTTGGCTGGAAGAATAATGTCCTTTAATATTTCCTTTGATGTGAGTCTTCCAATGACAAAATCTTTCAGTTATTTTTGTTTAAAAATGACTGTGCCCCACTGCTATTTCAAAGAATCCATTTGCTAAAAATTAGGTTATATATTTAATATTTCCTTTTTCAATCTGAAATATCATTTATTATTTAGCATAAGAAGTCAGCTACCTGTCTTATTTTGCTTCTTTTGAGATGCTCTTCTGGTTGCTTTTAGAATTTTCTCTTTTTTTTTTTTCTGTTCTCTAATTTCTGTTGGGAATGGAGGTGATTTTCTTTAAGTATTTCCTACTCAGAGTCTGTGGTGCCTTTCAAGTATGTCCATTCATCTCCATCACTGGTTTTGAAAAATTCTTATCTATTAAGTATTGTTTCTCTCTTGCCCTTGTCTCTCTTCTCCTTTAGGCACCTCAACCAGATGTACCGTATATACTCGAGTATAAGCCGAGTTTTTCGGCACAAAATTTGTTTGTCCTTTTTATTAAATCCCACGTTTTTAAAAATATTTTCTGATTTTAAAAAATTATTTTCTTTGTGCTTCAATCTGGACATTTCTTCCCACCTGTCTCTGTAATTCAGTGTTCATTACAGCTGTGTCCATTATGCAGTTAAATTCATTTACAATGTTCTTCAGTAATTCTTCATTCTCCAAGCTCCATTTGGTTCTTTTTTACTTTACCCTGATCTGATGAAATTTTCCTTCACTGGCTAGCTCCTTCAACCTATTTATCTCACTAACTTTAAAGTGTACTTTTGATCTGGAGCTCCCACATCCCTTTTTCTAATGATGTTTTGTCATTTTAATCCAGTCATGTTTTCTCTCACGCTAATTGTTGTTTGCTCTGTTTGATTTGCTTGAGTACAAGGTATTATGTAGGGTTTGGGGAGCCTATATTAGGGTCTGGATGATGTATCTTTACCCACAGATGATTTGCTTTTATTCTGGGAGGCACCTTAGCTAGGGGTACTAACAATCCCACCTGACATTAATCTCATTAGTCATCCAAATGATGCAAACCTGGACTTTAGTTCTTTCAAGTGCTGCTCTATTTCTGTTACCCTTAATTTTAGAGCATAAACCATTAAGATGTCAGCAACATGTGTTTTCCATGGGCTCTTATGATAGATGGGTCCTGAACTCCAATTTTTGTTCTTCCCAGCCTCTCTGCCCCACAAATCAGCCTTATTAAAGCATTGTTCAGCTTCCCCACATCTGAGTTGCCTTTTTAGGAGTCAGTAAATGTATGGAAAGAAAGAGCAGCCCCTGATGCTAAGATCATCTAACTGGGCTTCCAATCTTCCCATATTCTGGCCTCTCAAATCCTCCATCATCGTTAGTTTTCCAATGGTTTCAAATATTATTTCAAAATATTTACGTTATTTTGTACATTTTATTTTATTATTTTATTGTTAAATCATAGCTGTGTACATTAGTGCAATCACCTGTACCCATTCTAAGATGCACCATAGATGTGGCCCCACCTATTACCCTCCCTCCATCAAAACCTCCCCCCTCCCTTCCCCTTCTTTGGCCCTTTCCCCATAGTCTTGTGGTATAGTTGGGTTATAGCCTTCATGTGAAAGCTATAATTTAGCTTCATAGTAGGACTGGAGCTGGAACACATTCTTCTTAGCAAAGTATCTCAGGAATGGAAGAAAAAGTATTTTGTACTTTTTTTGCTTGTTTTTACAGGGAGTATTGTTCTGAAGCAATGGATTGTACCATTTCCAGAAATAGAAGCTCCACTTGATATTTTATTCTGAATTTGATTTCTAGAATTTTTCACCTCAAAGAAAAGTAGTTCCCCACCAACGGATGTAATTGAGAGATTTTTATGAAATTCAGAAAAAAGACTGTCACATCACAATGTTGGCCTCCTAATGCTATGACAGACAACCTTGATTCGAATCAACTGGGGTGATTCTTAGGCTCTCACTTGAACCTGTTGGCTCACTCTGCAGTGCTCCAGAAGTACATTTACAAAGCTTCTCTTTAATTTTTAGGCAAAGGTAAGATTGAGAACATTTCGATCAAGGGAAGAAACCAAAAACAAGATTCAACTATTGGCTGGTGTATTAGTATACTAGAGCTGCTATAATGAAGTACAGCATTCTGGATCAATTAAAAAACAGATGGTTATTTTTTCACAATTTTGGGGTCTAGAAGTCCAAGATCATGGTGTCAGGAATGTTGGTTTCTTCTGCGGCTTCTCTTCTTGGCTGGTAGATTGGTTATCTTTCCCTGTGTCTTCACCTGGTCATCTTTCTCTATATATTTTCATCTAAATTTTCTCCTCCTACATGGTCACACCTTCTGTTACATTAGGACTCACCCTGATGACCTCATATTTAACTTAATACCTTGTTAAAGACCCTATCTCCAAATAGTCCCATTCTGAAGTACTAAGGGTTATACCTTAAAATACAAATTTTAAGGAAGGGAGGCACAATTCAGCCTATAACATCAGAATGACATCAGAAATGTCATTATTTCCATACATCTTGGAGGCCATTAGAGTTTAGAAATAAACCCAGAAAGCCTTCAGGAAACAACTCTTCAAACTAGCACACTCAGTGATAAAGTGAAGAGACAACTTTCCTAGGAAATGTCAGACTTATTGCTAAAATTCCTATGACTGCCCTATGTTCTGCTCTTTCAAAGATGTTCAACATTTCCTTGAATTAATGAGGTATCTGAAAATTTTTCACATTTTTTAAAACTTAGTACCTCAACTTAATTTCTTTTTAGAAAAAATAGAAAGTAAAAAATACTTTAACTTCTTTAATAGATTTTAAAAATAAGCGACATCTTTATAACTTGTTAAATAGAATTTGTATCTTTCCATTAAAGATTATAGATCTTCAGATTCTTGACTACTGAAGTATCACAAGCATTTAATTACCAAAATGGTAGATCTCACACTGCAGACACCTACTCTCTGGAGTGTACAGAGAGTTCAGGAGGAGTTAATTATTTAAGCTTATATAACGTCACATTTCTTCAATGTGCCTTTACCAAATGGTACCATGTATGTTTACCTAGTTGTTAGGCATTTTAGAGGTTACAAAACAAAACAAACAAACAAAAACCAACACTAATCAATAGACCCAACCCTCTAAGGGTTTATAGTCTAGCTGTGAAGTCACAAAAAACATGGAATGTTTCATGGTATGCTTGGAGTCAGCCTTGCCCAGAGCCATACTATTCTCTGAGCTACCTATTTGAGCCAAAAATTATACTGCCAAAGTAAACATAAGGATTGCTAAAATGTTAAGTAGAAAAATTAAGACTATATTCAACTCCACTAGCAACAACTGAATTTCCATCAAGGTTAATCATTTATGATTTAGACAGTTAAAAAAGAGTAGTCAGAAGTAGAAAGCATTTTGATTACAAAGTAAAGGTTGTAGTTATTATTATGACTTCTAAAACAAGTACAGTTTCTTCTTCATATTCTAAATTAAAAAAAAAACATGAGAAAATTTTTCTGTAAACATTTTTGGCATCAGTCTTTTGATTAATTGTGTAGTCTTATATAATTCTGGAGAGGAATAAAACACTATCCCTTAGTACATAATTTTTAGTAAAAATCTGAAGAAACAAAGAATTAAGGTGTAACAATGTCATCTTAGAATAAGAAGTAAAGCCGTTGTAAAAATGAAAGTACGTATGTTTGAGCAAATATTAGCACTTTCTTTTTTCTACTTTATATATTTAAAAACTATTCCCTAAATACAGTATTATGACACCACCTACTGGGAATTTAGAAGACAACAATCAAGTTTTCTCAGTATAAATATCCTTTCTCCCAACTATACCACAAGACTATGAGGAAAGGACCAAGGAAGGGGAAGGGAGGGGGGAGGTTTGGGTGGAGGGAGGGTGATGGGTTGGGCCACATCTATGGTGTATATTTTTATCTATAATAA
>CAUYPK010107340.1:0-17845 GCA_963574355.1 Loris lydekkerianus | reverse complement strand
GTGATACGACCACCTGAAAATGCTATAGCACCTGTTTCTGATGAGGACCCAGGAGATGAAGAAGGTGGAACAATAAATAATCTGCCAGGTTCTCTGTTGTGTGCACCTGCATATCTTATGATGCTGAGTCTGACTCAGATGGTCCCTCACACTCACCTGAAAGTGACTCTCTTGGCAATGAAGTTCCATCTCGTCACTGTGTAACACTTTCCTCTAACAGAAAAAAAGAAGGTGACTAAAACAGTTTGCAAATGGAAAACCGCTGACCTTAGTGCACAGTCTGCAACAGCTAGAGTTACAGAACCACCCAGTGGTTTTTTCACTGAAATGAGAACTCTGACAGAAATTCTCGCACCTTTTCTTGATGAGATTGTTCTCACGTACTCCAACTTCTGCTTACAAGTAAGGGTATGAATCTTGTCTTAACTAGCTCTGAATTCAAATTTTTCTGGAAATCATTTTTCTGAGTGGCTACATCTCAGTTCCTAGGGGACATATGTTCTGGAAACAAAGGACAGATGTGGGTAATGTACTTGTTAGTGCTACCATGAGACGTGACCACTTTGAAGCTACATTTTCTAATTTGTATGTTGCTAAAAATGCAAATTTGAACCCAATAGACAATTTTCCAAGTTGTGACCTCTTATAAGCACTTTCAATGAGAGATGTATGAAATTTGTTCCAATGAAACGTGTTTCACTTTTGATGAATACATGGTTCCTTATTTTGGTCATTATAGGTGCAAACAATTTATTCGAGAAGAGCCTATTCGGTTTTGGGTATCAGCTGTGGTGCAAAGCTGGTTTCAGCCGTAGCAGGGTAAAAACCCAAATACTAAACATGAGGAATGTGGTGTTGGTGCATCACTTGTCCTTCAGTTTAGTGAGGCACTTACAGAGGCACACCCTGGACATTACTATTTTATATTCATTAACTTTTTCACCAGTATTGTACTTCTTGATAAGGTCAGTTTTGTGGGACATCAGGTGACAGGTACAGTGAGAAAGGATCAGATCACATTGACAAAACTCCATTGGAATTGAATGTAGCTCTGACAATAAAAGGAGGCACATTTGATTATGGAATTGATGGCAAAGGCAATATTGTCTGCAGATGGAGTGATGGCAGTGTGGTCACTGTTGCCTGGTCTGCTGCTATCAATCCCCTATGTCTGGTCTGTCATTATTCCCAGAAACTGAAAAAGAAGATCCAAGTTCAGTAGCCAAGCATGATCAAAGTATATAACCATTTCATGGGAGGCATAGACAGTGTTGATGATACTATTGATAAGAATCAGACATCAATCCATGGGAAGAAATAGTATTCAAGCCCTCTTTTGTTCTGTTTCAAATTAGCCTTACAAAGTACTTGATAACTGCATAAAACAAATGACGAGAAGCCAGTGGATTTCTGCAGTTTCATTGATGTGGGCTATGCCATTATCTGGAGACCCACAACCATGCTCCTTAGAAGCCTAACATTGACTCACATTATCAAACAGAAAGCAAACACAGGTGACTGGGCTTGGTGCCTCACGCCTGTAATCCTCGCACTCTGGGAGGCCAAGGTGGGTGGATAGATAGCCTGAGCGAAACCAGGTTCGAGACCAGTCTGAGCCAGAGCGAAACCCTGTCTCTAAAAATAGCTGGGTGTTGTGGCAGGCACCTGTAGTCCCAGCTACTTAGGAGGCTGAGGCAAGAGAATTGCGTGAGCCCGAGAGTTTAAGATTGCTGTGAGCTATGATGCTACGGCACTCTACCGAGGGCGACAATAAATCTGTCTCAAAAAGAAAGAAAGAAAGTAAACACGGTGTACTGAATGTCAGAAGAACACCACCTTCTGATGTGATGTTGTCTTACATGTGAAGTATTCTACTGAATATCACACTGAATAGCAGGTGTCAGTACCTTCTGAGATAAGAAACATGATTTTATATACTGCCTACACTATAGCAGTGGTTTTTCTTAGTATTCCATTTTTAGAAGGCTACATGACTCAATAACAGAATATAATAAAAACTTTTCTCTTCAAATTCTTGTTCCTTGAATTTTTCTAGGTAATATATATAAATTTCATGCAAATTAAAAAATTTCAGCCTCCAAAAATACCCGGGCGTTGTGATGGATGCCTGTAGTCCCAGCTACTTGGGAGACGGAGGCAGAAGAATCACTTGAGCCCAGGAGTTGGAGGTTGCTGTGAGCTGTGATGCCACAGCACTCTACCCAGAGCAACAGCTTGAGGCTGTCTCCCAAAAAAAAAAAAAAAAAAAAAAAAATTTTTTTTTTTTCAACCTCCAGCATAAATGGGTTAAAGATCTTTTATGATTTTTACAAATTTTTTTATATTAAAGTATAATTTATAGGGTGGGCTTGATGGCTCATGTCTGTAATCCTAGCACTATGGGAGGTTGAGGTAGAAGGGTGGTTAGAGCTCAGGGCTTCAAAACCAACCTGAGCAAGAATCAGACCCTGTCACTACTAAAAATAGAAAAATTAGCCAGGTGGTGTGGTTGACACCTATAGGAGGCTGAGATAGGAGGATCACTTTAGTCTAGGAGTTTGAGGTTGAAGTGAACTAGGCTGACACCACAGCATTCTAGCCTGGGTAGCAGAGCAGGTCTCAAAAATAAGAAAAAATGTGTGGCTGAGTGCTATGGCTCATGCCTATAATCTTAGCACTCTGGGAGACCAAGGTGGGCAGATCGCCTAAGCTCAGGGGTTCAAGACCAGCCTGAATAAGACAGAGACCCCGTCTCTAAAAATAGCCAGGTGTTGGTAGTGGTGGGTGCTTATAGTCCCAGCTGCTTGGGAGGGTGAGGCAAGAGGATTGCTTGAGCCCAAGAGTTTGAGGTTGCTGTGAGCTATGACACTATGGCACTCTACCAAGGGCAGCAAAGGAGACTCTGTCTCAAAAAAAAAGAAAGAAAAATTAGCTGGGTGATGTGTAGTCCTGGCTACTCACAAGGCTGAGCCAAAAGGATCGCTTGACCCCAGGAGTTTGAGGTTGCTATGAGCTATGACGCCATGGTACTCTACCAAGGGTACCAAAGTGAGACTCTGACTCCAAAAAGTATAATTTATAGATTCAGTGTCACCTCTTTTTTAACATCAGGTGGTACAAGTTTTGACAAACATAGGCTTTGCTGGGTTTAGATAATACCCTTTTGGTTCAATCACAATTTCAACTTGCGTCAATATGCTTCAATCATGCCTACATAATAAACCCTCCATAAAAACCTAAAAGGCCAAGTTTGGAGAACTTCCATGTAGCTTAACAAATGTGTGTTCCTGGAGGGTAGAGTACCCACAGAGAGCATGAAAGCTCCGTGTCTCTTTCTCTATACCATATTTTACACGGTGCTTCATCAGTATCCACCTTTATGTTCTGTTCAGACCCTGAAGGTATTGGGTGGCGATGCCATCCACCCTGGGGAGGGCGGTCTAGAGAGTCTATCCGTTCAAATGCTGATCTCAGTAAACACTCTCACACACAAACCCAGAAGTGTTTAATCTGGGCACACACCACGGCCAGTCAAGTTGACACACACAGTTAACCCTTATACTTACTAACTTACTTAGTTTTAGTAATAGTTTTGAAGATGTTTGGGGATTTTCTATGTCAAGTATTATGTTCGCATGAAGGGAGTTTTGCTTCTAGGACCTCCACTGTGATGTTGAATAGGAGTGGTGTCTGTACATCGTAATATTCTTGCTCAAAATAAAATATTCTCTTTGCTTTTAGTTATTATAATCATAAGGGCAGTGCTCCATGTGTTGCTTGGTTTTTCCTAGGTTTTTTTTGTTGTTTTTTTTGAGATAGAGTCTTACTATGTCACTCTCAGTAGAGTGCTGTGGCATCACAGCTCACAGCAACTTCAAACCCTTGGGCTTAAGTGATTCTTTTGCCTTGGCCTCCTGAGTAGCTGGATTTACAGGCGCCTGCCACAATGTCTGACTATTTTTTTGTTGCACCTGTCATTGTTGTTTAGCTGGCCCAGGCCAGGTTTGAACCCACCAGTCTGGGTGTATGTGGCCAGTGCCCTAACCACTGAGCTATGGGTGCCATCCAGTTTTTCCTAAGTTGTGACAATTGATACCTATGTAAATTTTTTTTTTTTTTTTTTTTTTTTTTTTTGAGACATAGTCTCAAGCTGTCACCCTGGGTGGAGTGCCGTGGTGTCACACAGCTCACAGCAACCTCAAATTCTTGGGCTTAAGCGATTCTCTTGCCTCAGCCTCCCAAGTAGCTGGGACTACAGGCATCCTCCACAATGCCCAGCTATTTTTTGTTACAGTTGCAATTGTTTTAGCTGGCCTGGGCCAGGTACAAACCCGCTAGCCTCCCCACCACCCTCACCGCAGGTGTATGTGGCTGACGCCCTAACCACTGAGCTGCAGGCATCACCAAAGTAGCTTTTTCTTTCTTTCTTTCTTTTTTTTTTAGAGAGAGTCTCTCTTTGTCACCCTTGGTAGAGTGCTGTGGCATCACAGCTCACAGCACCCTCTAGCTTTTGGGCTTAGGTGATTCTCTTGCCTCAACCTCCCAAGTGCTGGGACAACAGGCGCCTGCTACAACACGGCTATTTTTTGTTGCAGTTTGGCCGGGGCCTGGTTCGAACCTGCCACCCTCAGTATATGGGGCCGGCGCTACTCACTGAGCCATAGGCACCGCCAAAATAGTTTTTTCTTGATGACCAAGGGTAATATGTTCTTTCTAGAAAACTAGCAAATACTGAGTAGTATTCAGAAAAATCAATCACCTGTAATCTACCATGTCAGAGATAATCACCATAAACATCTTGGTGGTTTCCTGTGTTCCTTGTGTGTGTGTCTACTTTTTGACCAAATTTGTCCATCCTGTGTACATGAAATAAAATTTCACAATTCTTTAAATTTCTTCTTTGTGTCAAAGTAAGAGCATTTACAAAAAACAGTGTAGACCACATCAAGGGTCCTTCTCACGAGGGAAAGTGTTTTGTCTTCTAAATGTCATGTGTTCCCCTAACAGCCTCTTGCCACAGATGCCTTAAAGCCCAGTGGGAACGTATCTGAAGGTGGAAAGAAAACTGGCCTGCTCCAGAAAAGCAAAGGTACAAAGCAGCCCTGATCTTCAGTCAGTGATGAGTGTGGTGATTAGTTTTGTTTCCACAAATCAAGTGGGGCTGGGCAAACAGTTTGAGTGTAAGGACAGATGGGGGACATGGGGGAAGGGAGGGGCTGGCTGGGAGGCCAGGAGGGTCACTTCCTCCCAGTATGGTACCAGAGAAGGGGTACATTATCATGATGGCATGTTGCTCCTTGTGACATCAGTTCCTTGTCTATGTTAACTGTTTCCCCATTGGCACCCTGAGAGCAGGACTCAGGACTCTCATTTGTGAGGCCTTATCCTGCCTCCTGTCACCACCCTAGGTTGCCTTTGTTCTCTTGTCCTGGCACCTGTGATAGTTTCTCTTAATTTCTCCTTTTAGAAGCTGTTAGTTACCAAAGTGATAAGAAAATCGTTTGGTTTTTCTAATTGTGGATATGACATGCATTCACTATAAAAAATGAAAAATTAGGTGAGGTTGGGGGACCTTATGAATGATTTGCCCATTCTGACACTCACTGTTAGTATATTTGGTGTTCATTGCTAGTCAGCATGCTCACTCTAGAAGTCTGGGAAGGCCCCTCCTCACCATGACACTTTACTCTTGTTCTGCTCTTTATACAAGCCTCACATGCACCCCTCTCCGGCAGTTGTGGGTAATTCTTCCTTTGCCTGAGGCTTTTGTTTCCAGGTCATTAATTTCTCCGATTGCATGGTTCATGTTTCTTTTCCCAGCACAACAGAGGGTAAAGTACATACCATCTCTTGATGTTTGGAGTACTCTGGAGCTCTTGTGTCATTGTAGCATGCTGTACACCAATACCTATTTTAGACAGCATAAGTTTGAATATAGGCTAAAAGATGAAGGGAAGAAACTCCCAGAAAAGATGAACTGTCCAGAAGCAGCGGGAAAAAGAAGTTAAGATAAGCAAGCATGTGACACTGTACCTGACAATTAGCATCTTTTAGCAACAACCCAAAGGCCTATGTGCACTTTTTTTTGTTGTTTTAAAGAGTGTCTTTTTCCTAGCTGTATTTTAAAAATAGATTCAGTTGAGGGCTGGGAATTTCCACAGGTTTTTCAGCTCTTTCTGCTACCTAGGAAGAAATTGGTTTTTTGGAACAAGAAGTAGCATTAAAAAAAAGTTGCCTATGTTTCCTGGCTTAAGTGTATAGTATCTCACTGACTGACTTTGCTGACTTTCGGGATTCTTGTCTGGACAGCAAATAGCAGTGGGGTCGGAAAGGGTGACCTGCAGTCCACGTTGTTGGAAGGGCATGGCACAGCCCCACCTGACCTGGATCTCTCTGCTATTAATGGTAAATTGTTCTTTTCGCCCCTTATGTCACTAGCTGGGGGTTGTAGTAGATCTCAACGGGCCCCCAAAGTACAGATGCTCATTGACTTGTGGGTCTTACATCCCAAAAGACTCATAAATTGAAAGTAACATGAGTCAAAATTGTATTTAATGCCATTTAAAGCCATCATAAAGCTGAACACTCTGTGTGTGTGTGTGTGTGTGTGTGTGTGTGTGTGTGTGTGTGTGTTTAAGTAGAGTCTCACTTTGTCACCCTTGGTAGAGTGCTATGGCATTGTAGCTCACAGCAACCTCAAACTCTTAGCTCAAAGCAATTCTCTTGCCACAGCCTCCCTGGTAGCTAGGACTACTGATGCCCTCTACAACGCTCTTTTTTTAGAGATGGGGTCTTGCTCTTGGTCAGGCTGGTCTCGAACTCCTGAGCTCAAGCAATCCACCTGCCTCGGCCCTCCAGAGGAACTGAACAATCTTAAATTGAACCATTGCAAGTCCATATGCTCCTCAACTTGGGATGGGATTATATCCCCAAAAGCCATTTTAAGTCAAAATATTATAAATCAGGGACCACCTGTATATACTTTTCACTGTTAAAATGGTCTTCTTTATTTTAGACAGAAGTACAGTGAGAAAGACTCCACAATTAGAAAAAACAAAGATGTCAAAGAAAACTGAGTCTACATCGTTTTCTGCTCCTGGGAAAAAGAGCCCAGTAAGTAAGATGAAAGGCTTGCTGTTAACAGGTTGTATATATATGATTCAGCTCTTGCCCTCTGCTGTTATCAGCTAAAGTCCCAGAGCTCCTAGAGCAAACAAGACAGCCACACCCCTTAGGATGAAAATAAAAACCACAAACATTCTTAGATAATTCACAGAATTTATGTTTCCCCAGATAGCAGTAGATACTAACATGGGATTGTGTAAAAAGTGAGGTTGGAGCTTCTCTGTGTAGATGTTATGCTAGAGAAGACATGTGGCCAGGCCCTGTCCTCTGCTGGGCTGTGGCCTCATCTGGGTGAGGACAGGATATGTGGATGGTGGGGCACTGAGTTCCGATCTGGCACAACACCGAGTCAGTGGGTGCCCTCAGCTGGCCTTTACCTGCCTGGCCACTGCCACTGCCTCTTCCCCCTCTGGGGTGTTAGAAAAGATGCATAAGTGAGAAAGTAGAAGCAGCAGGCCCACACACAGCAAAGAATTACCGAATTATCGGATTTGATACAGAAAATACATGCAAGTCACAGTTCTGCCCCTGCCAAGGGCGTGGGGAAGGAGCTGGGTTTATGCTAATTCATTAGGGGGAAAAATGGTCTTTTTTCCTTTTTTTAAGGACTTGTCTGAAGAGATGGAGATGATGGAGTCCCAAACAATACTGCTGACATTGCTGGCGGTAAAGGTGAAAACAGTTTATTGGTCATGTGTGACACTGATGAAAGGGCAGCCTTGATTAACTACAGAGAGGGAGTCAACTCCAGCCTGAGCTTTTGTTTTCTTGTTGAACAGATTGAGAACAATCTTTCTAAGTTCGAAGAAACAGCAGAACAGAATTTATTAATATTGTGTAAAGAAAAGGAAAAACTACAGAAAAAGGCCTATGAGCTGAAGCGCAGACTTCTCCTCTGTCAGAAGCAGCAGGAGCTGGCAGACATCCTTGATGCACAGGTCAGTTGTGAGCCACGCCTTATGACCAGGGGCTCAGAGTTGAGCATTCCAGCAGGGCTGTCTCCCTGCTATTTCAGGCAGCATTCGTCGTAGGAGGTCCTTGCCGGCTTGCTTCTAAGTCTGCCATGCTTTCAGTACCATGCACACTCTACTCTAGGTGTTAGTATGTGATAGTTTCTCTGAGAGTGGGGTTATAACGTAAGTGTCATGTTCCTTGAGCACCTCCTGATCATGTGCAGGGACTGGAAGATGTGCTCTGGGCCTGTCTTAGAAGCTCACTGTGCTGGTAGGAGAAATGTCGGTCTTAGCGCCATATGGTCAGTGCTGGGACAGAGGTGTCCACTTGGAGGAAGGACACAGCAAAGCCTGGGAGCCCAGAAGGGACTAGCCAGGGAAATGGGCCCCTCACCCAGTGGGTGAGTGTCCTGTGGTTGCTCTAACAAGGTACCACAACAATTAGTCTCCCTGGTTAAATGGGCTTCTCTTACCGGCTTGTGGATGGTTTTCTCCCTATGTCTCTCCATGTGTCCTCCTGGCGTGCCTGTCTGTATCCACATTTCCTCTCAGGACACCGGTCATATTGATTTAGGACCCACCACGATGACCCTCGATTTTTTTTTTTTTTAATTGTTTCAGGTTAATTTGAGGGTGCAAAGAATTAGGTTACATTATTTGTATTTGAGTCCCTTTTATACTTATGTCCTGCCCCCAAGAGGTGTGCCCATTAGGTGGGAGCACAGCCATCCCCATCCCCTCTCCTCGCCCTGACTCCCTTGTTCCCCTGCCTCCCAGCATGAATTGAGTTGAATTTTTCTCTTATGTGGGCGTGTATTAGCTCATCTACTGGCTTCATTTTAGACAGAGTCTTAACTATGTCGCCCTTGGTAGAGTGCCGTGATGTCATAGCTCACAGCAACCTCTAACTCCTGGGCTCAAGTGATTCTCCCACTTCAGCCTCCCAAGTAGCCAGGACTACAAGCGCCTTCCATAATGCCGGCCACCTTTCCATTGCAATTGTCATTGTTGTTTAGCTAGCCCAGGCCAGGGTCCAACCCACTGGTGAACCTGCCAGCCTCGGTGTATGTGGCTGGCCCTGCAACCACTGTGCTACAGATACCGAGCCAAAGAATGTGTTTCATCTCTGTCCAGGTTAAAACAAAAGATGTAAAGTCTTCATCTTTTTTAATGGCTGAGTAGTGTTCCATGGTATACATATACCACAGCTTATTAATCCATTCCTGGGTTGGTGGGTATTTAGGTTGTTTCCACATTTTGGCAATTGTAAATTGAGCTGCAAAAAACGATCTAGTGCAACATAATGGCCGCATTTTAACTATAAAGACCCTGTCTCACAATAAGGACACATCCTGAGGTACTAGGAGTCAGGACTTCAGATATGAATTTAGGGGATACAGTTCAACTCACCACACCCAGCATATTCATGTGAGCACCCCTGTAGCCAGGGCTTGGGCTAAGTACAGGATCTCTGGCCTTATGGAACTCACAGTGGAAGGAAAAGAAAAGACACTCAAGTCAGCAAATGCCATTGACCCTTGCACAACATGGGTTTGAAGTGCATGGGTCCACTTATCCAGGAATTTTCTTTTCTTTTTTTCTTTTTTTTGTAGAGACAAGAGTTTCACTTATCACCCATGTAGAGTGCTGTGGCATCACACAGCTCACAGCAACCTCCAACTCCAGGGCTTAGGTGATTCCCTTGCCTCAGCCTCCTGAGTTTCTGGGAGTACAGGTACCTGCCACAACACCCGGCTATTTTTTGTTGTTGCAGTTTGGCTGGGGCTGGGACTGGGTATGAACCTACCACCCTCTGTAAATGGGGCTGGTGCCCTGCCCATTGAGCCACAGGCGCCGCCTCAGGAATTGTTTTCAATAAGTATATTTGAAAATTTTTTGGCTTGGCGCCTGTAGCTCAGCGGCTAGGGTGCCAGCCACATACACTGAAGCTGGCAGGTTCAAACCCAGCCCAGGCCTGCCAAACAACAATGACACCTTAAACCAAAAGTAACCGGGTGTTGTGATGAGACTGAGGCAAGAGAATTGCTTAAGCCCAAAAGTTTGAGGTTGCTGTGAGCTGTGATGAGACTCTGTCTCAAAAAAAAAAAAAAAATGGGGGGGGCTTGATGCCCATAGATAAATGGTTAGGGTGCCAGCCACATACACCGGGGCTGATGGGTTCATACCCAACCTGGGCCTGCTAAAACAACAATGACAACTACAACAACAACAAAAAGTAGCCGGGCATTGTGGTGGGCACCTATAGTCCCAGCTATTTGGGAGGCTAATCCTTAAACCCAAGAGTTTGAGGTTGCTGTGAGCTGTGACCCCATAGCACTCTACGGAGGGCAACATAATGAGACTCCCTCAAAAAAAAAGAAAATTTCTCGGAGATTTGTGACAATTTAAAAAACTCAGAGATGATGCTCAT
Organism: Loris lydekkerianus; assembly: GCA_963574355.1. Taxonomy (NCBI): domain Eukaryota; kingdom Metazoa; phylum Chordata; class Mammalia; order Primates; family Lorisidae; genus Loris; species Loris lydekkerianus. The sequence continues at coordinate 7,336 of CAUYPK010107340.1, read as the reverse complement.
AGCCTGGAAATATTGGAAAAATTAAGAGAAGGGTATCTCATGAATGTATAAAATATGTGTAGGTACTAGTCTACTAATATACTACTCAACTGTGTATAATTGATAAGGCTTCCCTATCTCCAAAACAAAAAGTTCCATGTGGATTTTTTAACTGTTGTGGGTGAGTTGTCAGGTGGGTGTGGGTTGGCAGCCCTAATCCTCGATTTGTTTAAGGGTCATCTGTGTGTCGTCACAAATCCCCATGAAAATATAGATGGCATATATGGGTAGGGGTGGGCTATGCCAGGGCAGCCTTGTGGAAGGCAGGCATTTAAACGGAGTGCTTCAAGGCAGAGGGCCCAGCCTTCCTAGGTCCCTTGTGATCCCAGTTGAGGGCCTGGGCCCAAAACACACTGAAAGGCAGGCACATGCCCATGGTGAGAAGCCTGGGCCATTGCCAGGAGGGTAGAGCACAAACACCTCTGCCTTGCACCCAGAGAAGCTTCTAGAGCTCTGATGCCCCCTGGACCTGTGAAAGAGCAGTGTTACATCTTAACTTAGCACAGCTGGACTGGGAACTCCAGGGTCTCCTCCCACAGCCCTTTTTTGTCCTGCTTGCAGATAGAAATGCTCAGCCCCTTTGAGGCAGTGGCCCAGCGTTTCAAGGAACAATACAAGACGTTTGCCACGGCCCTGGACACCACCCGGCATGAGCTGCCTGTGAGATCGATCCACCTGGAGGGAGACAGGCAGCAGTTCTTAGGTATGAAATGGGACATTCTAGCTGCGCTGTGCAGCCTGAGGGGCAAGGAACAAGTGTCGGTGCTTTCCGTGGGCCTGATGTCATGGCAAGGGTCCTCCCCATTGAATGACAGGAGGGTGGGGACTTGCTAGCCTGAGCAAGTGACTACTGGGATTTGAACCCAGGGCTGTGACATTCATAGTGATCTGCAGTCCCCTGGCCCTATGCCCTGGCTTGTCCTCTCAGAGCGCTGAGGTCCTTTTGTGCATAGGTTTACCACCTAATCCCTCACTTGACAAGTGTGAAAGCTGCTGTGCCCATCTTAAAACCCTCTTCAGAATAAGTATCTTTCACTGTGAGTTTTGGATGTTTCTAGAAAGAGCTCTCATGAGTTTCTAAATTCATTTTGCTTGAGACTGTGATAGAAGAATATCAGTACCTAAATCCAGAGATGGGCTTCCCCTGCAGAGCTCTCTGCCCCTAACTCATCTGAGGTGGAATAAAAACACAGTCCAAGATCCCAAAGGTTTTTGCTCTGTTGGCAGCCTCGGACAGAAATGATTTCTGATAAAACTGAGCCTTGACATGGCATAGGCATGACATTGAACTTTGGAATATGAGCCAAGTTACAAAGAAAAAAGTGAGAATTGTGGGTAATCTCGTAGTTCCTAAACCAGCGCTGTTCGCCTGTTGCTGTTTTCTTTCTGTCTTTAGTGCAGCATCACATGTATTTAAACAGATTCTGTCAAGTCTGTTTGGTTTTCCACTTATTTCCTGCACCTCTGTCTTTGTTAGAAGCTGTTACCAGAAGGGTATAATGACCACATAATTGATCATATGGGTGTGTGCAGTTTAGCCCTTCTTTCTATTGGATGCTCGACAGTGTCCAGCATTCTGATTTTCTGGTCACTGCTGTCACTGTCACACCTGTAGCTCTTGAGCTCCATCTCTGCTAAGTTCCTTAAGTAGTTCCCAGAAGCTGGACTCGGGACTTTATGAATTTTCTGTCTCTCATAGTGCAGGAGACCAGAAGTCTGAAGTCAAGGTATTGGTAGGATAAGTTCCTTCCAGAGGCTCTAAGGGAGAATCTAGCCCAGGCCCCTGTCCTGCCTTTTTGTGTTGCTGGCACCCCTTGGTGTTTCTTGGCTGGTGGTTGCATCACTTTGGTCTCTTCCCTGTCTTCACCTGGCATTCTCCCTCAGTGTTTCTTTACCTAAATTATCCTCATCTTGTAAGGACATTGGTTATTGGATGAGAGCCACCCTAATGACTTCACCTTAACTCAGTCATATCCACAAAGACCCTGTTTCCAGTTAAGGTCACATTCACAGGTACTTGAGAGTAGGACTGGAGCATACCTTTTTGGGAGGACACAGTTCACTCCACAACAGGTTGGAGAAGGTGCTGTTTGTAAAGATCTTATAAGGTTCCTGAAATGCGACCCTAATGTACAGCTGGCGTAGATATGACATGTGAGGGGGGAGAGGTGTGTTGTCTTGGTGCACGTGGCATATATACCCTATATACTCAAGTATAAGCCGAGTTTTTTTTGGGGGGGGGGGGCACAAAATTTGTGCCGAAAAACCCGAACTTGGCACAGATTTTGTGCCGAAAAAACTCAGCTTATACTCGAGTATATACGATATACGGTACTTTGGTTGTAGATGTCCCTCTACTTGGGATGCAGGGGAGCTAGGAAAAGGGAATACAAAGGATGGGTTTGTTGTTTTTTTTTTTTTAAGTTCATGATCTGGCTGGAAGCCCCCAGGTGATGCTAACACAGCATGGCCTCTGCTGCATCTTGCATTAGAACACCAGAGTGGCATTCTAGGTCTGTTCAAATGACCACCTGGATGGTAGACATGCTGTCCCACTATCTCAGGCCCATGATGTCAGGCCAAGGGACAAAGAAAAGGTATCAACACATGAGTGTCTTCCTTTGCTTACCCTTGTTGCCTGTGCCGCTCCCGCAGAACATCTCAGTGAAGTGAGAAAAATCGACTTGGCCATTCAATTCATACATCAGTTGCTTTGGGCACCTTGCATTCTATCACTCATAATCCATTTCACCCCCAGACTCCCTACAGGCTGAATTGACAACCACTCAGTGCCTCCTGGGAGAACTTGGTATTGGTAATTCAGAAGAAAATGTGCAAGTGCTGGACTTATTGAGCGAACTCAAGGACATAACCATGAAAGAGGATCTTGAGCTCCGAAGGTATCTAGGAAAAAGCTAGCACCCCATCCAGGCAGAATGGGGGCTTTTGGTGGTTGCAGTGTTTGGAGTAGCTCCAAGGTCCCCTCTGGGTTCAAAAGGAGTTCGGGCAAATTCTGGTGTGGCTGCAAAAAGAAAGGAAAGTTACACACTGTCAGACTGGAAAAAAAGTGTGTGGGGCGGGAGGGTTCAGTTCCCTGAGTGAGCCGACATTTCATGACATGAGAACAGCCAACAGGTGTCGTCATGGTCTGTGTTGTAGGTAACAAAATCTCAGTCCTGGAGGACTTGCGGTAGTCATCATATTTCCCTTTTGTAGTCCACTTTGAAGTCAGTTCTGAGATAATGGCGTTGCTAGATGCCATGAGGATCAAAGATGTTATAAGATGGGCCCCAGATTCACAGAGCACAGAGACTGAGTGAGGCAGGGAGACGGGAATGGTAAGACAATGACACCCTGCACTGGAAAATCCGAGAAGCTCTCAAGCAGGCAGAGAGAAAGAATCTTACCTTTCATTACCCTTTGTCTTCAAAATCACCAGCACAGTACAGGTGCCCTTGGATCAGCCCTATTCATGTTTTAAATGTCTTCCAGGGTTAGGGCTTGGGAGGATGTTTTTTGAACTCTTTATTGAAGTATAAATATAGAAAAGGCACAAATTCTGAGGGACTGCTTGCTGGCTGTCACAGAGCCTGTGCTTTTGTGGGACCAGCCCTTGGATCTGACACAGCCCATGGTGACCAATCCCCCAAGATCCCTCAGGACCCCTTTTTTCATCTCCCTCAAGAGATTTCTAACTATAGGTTTTTTCCTGCCTCTTCCTGAAAAGAATCTTATTTTTTCTTCCTTGTAATGCTAAATCTACCTCCTGAGATGCCTTAAATATTTGAAAAGTACCCAGGAGAGACCGCTGCCACCTGCTATGACATTTAATTCTTCTGTGGGTGACTGCAGAGTAAAATCAGGACACACCAAAGGTTTATAGATGTCAAGGGTCACAAGTCTGAGAGGTTAAATACACAGGTGTCATACACATTTCTCCGTTGCCATTTAAGTGGCTTGAGGGCAGAGATTTTATCCTGTTCATAGCTATCCTACCTGCTCCTGAGACAGTGCCCAAGTATCTTAGTCAATTTCCTGTTGCTTCTAACAATAACTGAAACTGAGTAATCAAAGAAAAGGAATTTATTTCTTCCATTTCTAGAGACTGAGAAGTTCAAGATTGAAAGGTCATATCTGATGAGGGCCTTCTTGCTATTGGTGATGCAGGATGTCACACAGCAAGGGGACTGATCATGCTGACTCAGGTCTCTTATAAAGCTGCCACCCCTTCTCCCATGATCACCCATTAATTCATGAAATTCATGAATGGAAGAGCCCTCACAACACTCACCTCTTTTTTTTTTTTTTTTTTTTTTTTTTTTTTTAGTGGTAAGATAGGACTTTTATTAGAAGTTAAAAAGGAATACAGGAGAAGTAAAAAGCACCAGAGCTTCTGGAAAGGGAAAAAAGAACTGAAGAACTCCGTCAGGAATCTCCACTTATGGGCTCTCATCTAGGGGTTTTAAGTCTAGAGGATTACACATGGCTGGCAGTTGGTAACAAATGAATGGATATAGTTCTTCCTCCACTAGGGCAAGGTTATCAGGTTCTTTATAGTCTCTGTCCTGAGAAGGGATTAGGGTGTGTGCTCCTACCCAAGGTGAAACCACCCAAAAAACCACAGGCTGCTTTGTTCATGATTCTACCAGAGCCCAGAGGGTGTGTCCCAAAAAGGGCAGTCTGCTTGTGCCTAGAAATGGAGGTCTGACTTCTGAGCTCACTTGGGCCTAGAAAGTGGGGGACTCCCTGTCTAGCCCTGAGAGGTGGATTCCTGTATCAGTCTTCCCTCTCCAAGTAGAAGCTCTAACTGCTGTTAGGGAAAAGGAGCACTGACTGCTCCAAACTGCTTTTTGCTGAAGACGGACGGTGATATGGGGAAGCAGTTAGAGGTTCCTCAGAGGAGGTTGATCCAGGGTTCACAATAAATGGAAATTTAGGTTGATTCTTCTAGCTTGGGGTAAAATGTTAGTGTATTCTCTTCATGAAATTGCCCAGGTCCAGACAATTGGGGTCCCTTGTTTAGGGTGGAATGAGGGAACCCTGTATCAATAGAAGGGAACAGTTAGGGTCTCTTCAGATGAGTGGTGATCCAAGGGACACTCACCTCTTAAAGGCCTTACCTCTTAATGCTGCCACATTGGGGATTATGTTTTAGCTTGAGTTTGGAGGGGACATTCAAACCATTGGCACCAACACAATGCTTGTGCACCCTGAGTATTTCTGCAACCACTGAGGCTTCTTTTATGTCTCCCTGGTACTGTCTTAGGGGTTCTCCTGATTGAGTCTACCCAAGCAAATCTTGTTCACCTATGCCAGAGGTTCTTAACCTGTGGGTTACGACTCCTTTTAACTGTATTAAAGGTTCGCAGCGTTAGGAAGGTTGAGAACCACTGACCTATGGTTTCCCACCCAGCATGTAGGTGATGTGGAAATCCACCTCCCCCACCTTGTAGCTCCTTATTCACTACAAAGGAGCTCTGCTTTGATCCAGCGCTCATCTTCACAGGTGCTTTGCCCAGGTGCTGGAACTCTCTGCTGAGGCGAGTAAAGAGGCTGCCTTAATAAACCAAGAAGTCTGGGAAGAGGCTCAGGGCATGGTGCCCCCCAGCCAGTGGTATTTCAGTCAAGAAGGCGCTTGTGAAGAGTCTCAGGGAGCCCGTAAGAGCACACCCCTTTCTGAGGACAACAATAACAAGCCATGCACCCCGTGAATCCACACTCAGGCCGTGTTCACCAATCCAAGCAGAGACCTTTCTTCAAGCAGTCAGGAAGAGAGCCCATTTCATATCTCTAGTTCCAGAAGGGATTTGCAGTAACTTGTAGGTGAAATTCAGGACACTAGAGCACTTTATACACTACCTTAGCAGTGTAACTATTTTTGTATAATAAACTTTTTTGATACTTAAAAAATAAACCTATTTTGGCTTGGTGCCTGTGGCTCATCAGCTAAGGTGCCAGCCACATACACTGGAGCTGGCAGGTTCGAATCTGGCCCAGGCCTGCTAAACAAAAATGACAATTGCAATTAAAAAAAAAATAGCCAGGCATTGTGGTGGGCGCCTATAGTCCTACCTGTTTGGGAGGCTGAGGCAAGAGAATCGCTATGCCCAGGAGTTTGAGGTTGCTGTGAGCTGTGACGCCACGGTACTCTACCAAGGGTAACATCGTAATTTGATGTCTCAAATTAAATTAAAAATAAACCTGTTTTGTAATTGAAGCCCTCTTTTTCTTTTCAGGGGACATTTGAAAGGCTTGTATTGCCTCAAGTTCTTCTGAATGGTAGATCCACTGTCAAGTTTATTTCATGTCCTATCCTGGGTGGTTTAAAGGAATGTCTGATAGCAAGATTTGCTATTAAGGAATTGGCCCACAAGTGAACATGTTTTGGTCCCAAGTTCCAGTAGTTGTTGCTGGGAGGTGCTTTATAGGCTTGGGCTGTGGCCCAGAGAATTCTTCCAACAAGTTCTCTAGCTTCCACCCTACTCTGCATGGGCTCAGGGGTCTCCCGGTTTCTCATTTCACATTTCTAGTTAATGATGCTTGAGGGGTAGATTTCTGTGTCTCTGTTTGACATCACTAGGGAGGGGGACAAACCCCAGTGACACACACAGTCCACTCAGTAAAAGAGATACAACTTCACTTGAAGCCTGTTCAGGCTTACCCTTAATACCACCAACCTTAATGTTCCCAACTGTAGCTTTCACAAGGCCTTCAGGAGCAAGTTCTGGTTTTATGATAGTAGCTCAGGGAAGACACAACTACAGATAAAACATTTCAGTTTTCATCTAATCTTCTACTCAGTCTCATCATCTTAGTTTGTTCAGGCTGCTGTAGCCAAACACCTTAGACTGAGTGACTTATTAACAAGAAAAATTGGTTTCTGGTAGTTCTGGAGGCTGGGAGTCCAAGATACTAGCAGATTTGGGGTGTGGTGAGGGTCTGCTTCCTAACTGGCACCTTCTGTGTCCTCTTGTGGAAAAAAATAAAAGTAGCTCTCTGGGGCCTCTTTTATAAGGACATGAATCCCATTCACAAGAATTCCACTCTCATGGCTGTTCACCTCCCACAGGCCCCATCTGCTAATACAATACCATCACCTGTGTGTTTGGGTTGTCCAACAGGAATTTGGGGGATGGACATAATCACAGCATCCACGTACCCAACCTTTCTATATCCTCTCAATCTGACTAAAAGCCCACATCAGGGCTTTTCTAAAGGCTCCTGCATCAAGGAATCCTACAAATTGTTCTGTCCCCTCTGACTTTATTTCCCACTTATGTCCAGAAAGCTTTGAGTT
>CAUYPK010107339.1:0-74193 GCA_963574355.1 Loris lydekkerianus | reverse complement strand
TGACTGGGAAAATGCCAGGAAGGCTATGTTGAATATTGGGATGAAAATGTGTCAAATGGTTTATGAAGCTAGTATATGATGCCCCATGATCATATCAATGTACACAGCTATGATTTAATAAAAAAAAAAAAAAAAGAAAATATTTCAAACTATATATAAAACCAGCACCCTGTACCTCATGACTGCATTATTGTACACAGCTATGATTTAGTAATAAAAAAAAAAATGAATAGTAAAAAAAAAAAAAAAAAAAAAAAAAAAAAAGACGCAAGTGTGGGGATGGGGACGAAAAAGCTGAGTTTATTAACATACACTAACTGCTAACAGTGTATCAGCCACCTTGCCCTTACTAGCCCATTTACCTTTCACAGTCCCTCTGTGAAAGGTACTTTTTTTTATTTTATCTTTTTTTAATTGAGACAGTCTCACTTTGTGGCCCTCAGTAGAATGCTGTGGCATCATAGCTCATAGCAACCTCCAACTCTTGGGCTGGAGCAATTCTCTTGCCTCAGCCTCCCAAGTAAGAGATAGTTACTTTTATTACTCCATTTTACAAATAACCACTGTTGTCTAGGGAGAGCCTATCCGTGCTTCATCCCATGAGTGTGGATTTTCCCTACAGTCACAACTTTAAAAGAATAGTAGAAAATAATGCAGTAGTATCAGCAGTCATACAAAACACACATGTATAAGTGGAAGTGGTACATGCATGTGATCCTAGCACTCTGGGAGGCCAAGGCAGGTGGATTGCTTGAGCTCAGGAGTTTAAGACCAGCCTGAGCAAGAGTGAGACCCCATCTCTAAAAAGCTGGGCATTGTGGTGGGTGCTTGTAGTCCCAGGTACTTGGGATGTTGAGGCCAGAGAATTACTTAAGCTCAAGAGTTTGAGGTTGCTGTGAGCTGTGATGCCATAACACTCTACCAAAGGTGACAAAGTAAGACTCTGTCTCCAAACTGAAAGAAAGAGAGAAAGAAAGAAAGAAAGAAAGAAAGAAAGAAAGAAAGAAAGAAAGAAAGAAAGAAAGAAAGAAGCTTTTGTTACATCTAACAATAGTTTTGTAGTTTTTAAATATAGATATGGAGGGCGGCGCCTCTGGCTCAAATGAGTAGGGCGTTGGCCCATATACCGGAGATGGTGGGTTCAAACCCAGCCCAGGCCAAAAACTGCAAATAAATAAATAAATAAGGAGAGGGTAATATATCTCTCCTATCATGTTTATTCTTAATTTTTTTATATTTTGCATTTTTCTATGGTAATTTGTCTAAAATGTATACCTTATTTCTTTCTCTTACTTTATTCAGTTGACCAGAAGTTCTAAAATAATATTAAAAGTGATAAAAGAGAGGTGGCGCCTGTGGCTCAAAGGAGTAGGGCGCCAGCCCCATATGCTGGAGGTAGTGGGTTCAAACCCAGCCCCAGCCAAAAACTGCAAAATAAATAAATAAATAAATAAATAAAAGTGATAGAAGATATCTTTGTTTTGCTTGTGTTTTCTTTCTTTCTTTCTTTTTTTTTTTTTTTTGAGACAGAGTCTCAAGCTTTTGCCCTAGGTAGAGTGCTGTGGCATCACAGCTCACAATAACCTCCAACTCTTGGGCTTAAGCAATTCTCTTGCCTCAGCCTCCCAAGCAGCTGGGACTGCAGGCGCCTGCCACAGTGCCTGGCTATTTTTTAGTTGTAGTTGTCATTGTTGTTTGGCAGGCCCGGGCTGGATTCGAACCACTGGCTCCAGTGTATGTGGCTGGTGCCCTAGCCACTTGAGCCACAGGCTGTGAGCCTGCTAGTCTTTATTTTACCTGGTGTTTAAAAGCACTGGTATTCTTATTGTTTTCATGTCTATCGTTATTATGTTTGTCCTTCCATTCCTAATTTTACAGAATGTGTATTAAATGTTATGATTTGCTTTTTTGAATATCCCTGGGAAATGATTCTTCATCCATCTGGCAAACATTTATTAAGCTTTTACTATGAGTCACCTACTGTGCGAGGATGCTGGAGAGACAGAGATGAATAGTGTCACAGGCTGGTAGTCAGAAGGACAAAATACCAACTATTATAATACCACATGATAAATTCTAAAACAGAGTGCAGTTTAACCCAGAGCTTCCCAAATGATGCTCCTGATACATTGGGTCTAGCCTGCAGGCAGAGCTGCAACCCAGTTTTCAGCTGGTACACATAAGAAGAGCTAGACCCATTGAAAATATTGAAATACTTCCATAGTAAATTGCTATTGCCCTAAGGGTAATGAATGACCCTTCACTGACCCAGATATTCTCTCCCAGATTTCCCCCAAATCTACCAATTAAAAGGGTAACATCAGGCATAGCAAGGGACCACCAGGACCCTGATGTAATGTTATTGCCCATCATCTATTGTTAATTCTGATTGGTCGATTTCTGTGCCTTACCACTTGCTAAATATTGTGAATAGCATGACTGGTTATAGATGTGCCAATATATTCATCCACTCAGCTCTCAGAGTGGTCAGTGTGCTTGGGACAGCCAGAAAACCCTTTTTCCCACCTGCAGCTACGAGTAGCTTCATTTGCACACTTCAGTGGCCCATACAAATATTTTCATTTTCTACATATGCCATAAAAAAGTTGAGAACACTTATTTAATCTATAGTTGTATTATATTAATGGAGTGTCCTAGCCTGAACTATTGTTGCTTTCCTAGGATAAATTCTTCATGATTGGGATGTTTTACACCTTTCAAGGTTTTTCTAAACTATATTCGTTAGTGTTTGAGCTAAGGTTTTTTTTCCTTTTTTTTTTTGTCCAGGGCCAGGATTGAACCTGCCACCTCTGGAATATGGGGCCAGTGCCCTACTCCTTGAGCCAGGCACTGCCCTTTTTTTTTTCTTTTGAGACACAGTGTCACTATGTCACCCTCGTAGAGTGCTGTGGTGTCACAGCTCACAGCAACCTCAAACTCTTGGGCTCAAGTGATTCTCTTGCCTCAGCCTCCTAAGCAACTGGGACTCAGGCGCCCCCCAAACACCTAGCTATTTTTTGCTACAGTTGTCATTGTTGATCAGCAGGCCTGGGCAGGGTTCGAAGCCGCAAGCCTGGGTGCACGTGGCTGGTGCCATTACCACTGTGCTACAGGCGCTGAGCCTGAGACAAGTTTTTTGATGATAAATTGTAATATAGTTTTATGTAAGTCTCTGTTTTTTTGTTTTATTTTATCTTTATTAGGTTTTGAGATCAGGACCATATTTGTTTCATGGAATGAATTAGATATGCCTAACTTCTATTTTTTCTTTGAAGGTTTGAAGCTTCTCATCATGTTCTGACACCTCATGTGTCGGTTTCTCAATTCATTCTTCAGTCATTAATTTACTCAGATTTTCTACTTGTAGCATGAATTTTATTATTTTATATTTTTGCAGACAAAAGCAACCACTGCACCATCTTTTTTTCATTTTTTTAAATTAAATCATAGCCGTGTACATTAATGCAATCATGGGGTACAATGTGCTGATTTTATATACAATTTGAAATATTTTCATCGAACTGGTTAACATAGCCTTCATGGCATTTTCTTTTTTTTTTTTTTTTATTAAATCATAGCTGTGTACATTAATGCAATCATGGGGCACCATACACTGGTTTTATAGACCATTTGGCATATTTTCATCACACTGGTTAACACAGCCTTCCTGGTATTTTCTTAGTTATTGTGTTAAGACATTTATATTCTAAATTTAATAAGTTTCACATGTACCCTTGTAAGATGCACCGTAGGTGTGATCCCACCAATCACCCTCCCTCTCTGCCCATCCTCCCCACTCCCTCTGTTCCCTCTCCCCTGCACCATCTTTTAAAACTGCTTATGCAGTTTTGTACATACCATTTCTTTGCAATTAAAAAATATTGTTTATACTGGTTGTTATATCCCCTTACTCATTTCTGATTTTATATGTGTGTTTTTCTTACATAGGTTTGCCAGAGTTTTATCAACTTTATTAGCCTTTTCAAGCAACTGGCTCTTGAATTTATTAATTCCACTGTTTTTACAATCTTTAATTTATTTATTTTTGCCTTTATCTGTATTATTTCCTTCCTCCTATTTTCCTGCACAATGTTTTTGCTCTTTCTGCAAATGTTAAGTTCGAAGTTTGGTTTCTTTTATTGGCCTTAAAGTTTAATAAGGAGCAGTAAAGATGATGCCATGATATGTGGGTCAAAAGCCACTTTCTCTGAGCTAGATAGATGCTGGCAGAAATGGAAAATGGGAATTACCAGGAGTCCAAATCCAGAAAAAGGAGTATGGCAGTGAACGCTCCTCCATAATAAACCTCACGTCAACATTTTCCCAAAGCATTTCTCCACAGTGGGGCAGTAGGGAGTAAGAAGTGTTGGAACTAGCTTTTCAGGAGAGGCAAAGGTACTCTACTGTGCTCTGAAACCTGTGCGTATTTTATGCTGGGACTCCGCCACCCAGCCTGTTTGCTGCTGGTATAGATGCGTGCTTGTAATTCTTATCCCCAGGTGTTGACTTTTTCTGAGTCTTGCTGTCCTTCCTGCTTGCTGCAGTAGTTAAGAAGTTCAACTTTCCAGGGGTGGTGCCTGTGGCTCAAAGGGGTAGGGTGCCAGCCCCATTTGCTGGAGGTGGTAGGTTCAAACCCAGCCCCGACCCAAACCTGCAATAAATAAATAAATAAAGAAGTTCAACTTTCCAGACTGCTGTTTTAGCTAAGTTAAATTGCCTGACTCCCTCCAGGGGCCAGGCCAAAGAAGCCCTTGAAATTTTTGAGCTTAAGCTAGAGATGCCTGCTGCCACTACCACCTAGGCTTCCTCCTCTTGCTCAAAGGTTTGGCATTAGGGGCTTAAGGCATAGATTGGCTACCTCATGGTCCCAGGAGGAACTCATGGGAGATGGCTTGTGTGCGCAAATTGATTTATAGGTGTGTGTGGACAGAGAGAGGGAGGAGAGGAAATAAGAAGAGTAAAAAGTGGGAGTAGGTTATAACAGAAGGGATTCCCAGAACAAGAGGAAGCAGGTGCAGGGAAATCCCATGCTTTTCTTCCCAAAGCTCAGGCATCCTGTTTCTGAACATCCCCCTTCAAAAACTTATTTCTCCTATGCTGGCTCTTGTTATGAATCGGTAGGGGGCAGCAGTCCCAGTTTTAAATGTAAGTATTATAATAGGAGGTGCCCATGACCTGCAAGGCCCTTTAAGATCTGATACTTTTCATCCTCCCCTTTGCTTCCTGGATTCCACCCACATTACCCTTCTTTCTTAAGCTGGCCAAACCCTTTTGCACGTTTGCACTTTCTTGTCCATCTGACTTTTTTCATGGTCAACTCTTTTTCATCATTTAGTTTTTTCCCATCATCTTTCTCATCATTTAGATCAAATGAATCGTTTAAGTAAAGTGTTACTTACTTGGAGAAGCCTTTCCTGACCCCATTAGACTAACAAAGCACTGCTTTCCAACCCCAAGCTACTTTCAATCCCATTTTCTTGCTTTATTTTCCTTATAGAAAATCTCATTTGTTTCCATGTCTACCTCCTTTACCTGTTTGTTAGCTTCATTAGGCCAAGGATCTTACTGCCTTTTTCACTGCTGAGTGCTTAGGTGCCTGTAACTATTCAGCACATACTAGCTAGTCAATGAATCTGTCTTGAAGGAATGAATGAATCTATGTGCTGAGCATTGTGCTAGGAACTGGTAGTACAAACCCAGAGGGAGATCATAGAACAGTGGAAGGGAAAGATATATAAGTGGATACTTGTTAAATAATGGGATACATATATACTGTACCATTATAGGCTTTGCCTCTGTATTCAGAAAGGATTGGTTTAAAATCTTGGCTCTACCATTTACTAGTCTCATGACTTTAGATGATTGCTCAATTTTCCCTGTGGCTCATTTTCCTCATTTATACAAAGAGAATAATAATAATAATACTTCTCTCATAGAATTATTATGTCATTACATGAGATACATATAAAGGGTCAATACAGTGTTTGATAAATGGGAGTTAGTATTACTTAATCCCTAAAGTGTTATATGTAGAGTATGTTGTGGTTTTAAATCCTTTTTTGTTGTTGTTGCTTTTGCCCACCTTTGACTGTGGCTGCTGCAGTGGAGAGCAGTCCAGACCTGGAAGGAGCTGCAGTGATGTTGATTAACAGCAAACTCACTCAGAACAGCTCAGGCCTGGCTGATGGAGCTGGAAAGGGCTTTTCTGAGGGGGAATGGTGCCTCCTACTTTCCATTCCATCTTAAAAAGCCAGACCAGTATAGGAAAATTAATTCAGGCCTTTAAAAGCTGATAAATGCAAAGGCACTTACTGTTAATATTTCAACCAAGTGTCAAGATAGAACTGATTAAAAGAACATTCAGAAGCTTCCAGTGGATGGAAGTTGTATTCCTTAACCGTTGTAATGTAAGACATCATTTTAATTTTTTGGTTTATTTGACCCCAACTAGTGCCACCCTACAAATACTTAAAGAAAAAAAAGTAATATTTTTTACAGTGCCACTCTGTGTTAATTTAAGAGAAATGTATTTAAAGCATTTGGCGTCCTTTCAGCCTTCCTTCATAATTGAGGGAATAATTAAACATATACTTGCAAGCAATCAGTGTCAGAGCTAAAAGGGATTACTCAGGTGACTCTCTCATTTCGTAGAGAAGAAACAGGCCCAGCATCTTGCTTGAGACATATGACTTGAAGAAAGCAGAAAGTTTAGTCTGGTAGCACAGCAGCAAATCTCCACTGGCCTGCTACCAACTGAACCTCCACTTTTTTGTTCTGGCCCTGCTCCTCATGTTCCCATTTCATTAATTAAACAAAGTAACTGAGCACCTACTGTGTGCCATATCTGCTGCTAGATATGGGTATATACGCACATGGCCCAATTTTTGTTCATCTGGCGGTGTAGAAGACAAACCGATAAACAAGCAATGGCTGCCAGATGCAGTGGCTCATGCTGTAATCCTAGCACTCTGAGAGGCTGAGGCAAGTGGATTGCTTGAGCTCAGGAGTTTGAGACCAGCCTGAGCAAAAAATGAGACTCCCCTCCCCCATCTCTACTAAAAATAGAAAAACTGAGGCAAGAGGATCCCTGGAGCCCAAGAGTTGGAGGTTGCTGTGAGCTATGATGCCATAGCACTCTACCCAGGGTGACAGCTTGAGACTCTGTCTCAGAAAAAAATTTTAAAAAGCAAGCAATGGGAGAAGTACACCTACTATGAAACTAATTTAGGACCTTCACATGAAAGCTATAACCCAGTTACAACCTAAGAATAGGGGAAAGGGGAAAGGGTGGGGAGGGAGGAGGGAGGGGGTAGAGGGAGGGTGATTGGTGGGATTACACCTGTGGTGCATCTTACAAGGGTATATGTGAAACTTAGTAAATGTGGAATGTAAATGTCTTAGCACAATAACTAAGAAAATACCAGGAAGGCTATGCTAACCAGTGTGATGAAAATGTGTCAAACTGTCTATGAACCAAGTGTGCGGTGCCCCATGATCATATTAATGTACACAGCTATGATTTAATAAAAAATAATAATAATTAAAAAAAAATATTGGAAGAGCACCTAGGAAGCTTACTTAACCCAGATGGAGTGGGGTTAGGAGAGGAAGAGGGCAATCATCAAAGGCTTTCAAGAGGAAATCTTGTTATTACATCTAAACTAGAGAGCTGAAGTTTGAGGGGAAGTTAGTCTTATAAATGGGAGGCAGAGAAAGGGAATGAGGGGATACCCTGTACAAAGGTCAAGCAATGAAAGAAAACATGGTGTGGCCACAAAAAAGAATGAAGCACTGATCCATGATGCGAAATGGAGGAACCTTGAAAACATTATGCTAAGGGAAAGAGAAGCCACGTATTTTCTGATTTCATTTATACGAAAAGTCCAAAATAGGTAAATCCATGGAGGCAGAAAGTAGATTAGTGGTTGCCTTAGGCTAAGGGGTGTGAAGCTTCTTTAGAGATAATGAAAATGTGCTAAAATTAATTGTGGGGGTGAATGAACAATTCTATGAGAATACTAAAAAGGCATTGGATTGTACAGTTTAAAAAAGAGAATATAGGGCAGTGCCTGTGGCTCAAAGGAGTAGGGCGCCGGCCCCATATGCCAGACGTGGTGGGTTCAAGCCTAGCCCCGCCCAAAAACTGCAAAAAAAAAAAAGAGAGAGAGAGAGAACATAGGCTTGGCCCCCATAGCTCAGTGGTTAGGGCGCTGGCCACATATGCCAGGGCTGGCGGGTTGGAACCTGGCGTAGGCCTGCTAAACAACAATGTCAACTACAACAAAAAAATAGCTGGGCACTGTGGTGGGCGCCTGTAGTCCCGGCTTCTTGGAAGGCTGAAGCAAGAGAATCGCTTAAGCCCAAGAGTTGGAAGTTGCTGCTGTGAGCTGAGACACCACAGCACTCTACCGAGGGCAACATAGTGAAACTCTGTCTCAAAAAAACAAAAATAAAAATAAAACAAAATAAAAAAAGAGAATATGGTGTGCTGTAAAAATGAAAAGACATGTGATATGACCAGAGGATGGAAAAAAGAGGAGAGGGCCGGGCGCAGTGGCTCACCCTGTAATCCCAGCACTCTGGGAGGCCGAGGTGGGTGGATTGCCTGAGCAAGAGCAAGACCCCTCCTCTAAAAGTAGCCAAGCGTTACGGGCACCTGTAGTCCCAGCTACTATGGAGGCTGAGGCAAGAGAATCGCTTGAGCCCAAGAGTTTGAAGTTGCTGTGAGCTATGACACCACAGCACTCTACTAAGGGTGACAAAGTGAGACTCTGCCTCAAAAAATGAAAAAAGAAGGCGAGAGAGCCAAGATAGATATAAGGTGGAAAAGAGAATAGTACTACCAAAAGCTAACATTTGTACAGCACTGTTCTGAATACTATGCATAAATTAACTTCTTAAAAACTCAAAGCAACACTAGGAGGTAGGTGTTGTAATTGCTCTATTTTATAGATGAGAAAACTGAGGCACAGGGAAGTTAAATTGCTCAAAGCTACACAAGCTACTAACAGTGGCAAAGCTGGGATTTTAATCCAGGTAGTCTTGCTTAAGTCTTACCATTACACTGCACTGTCTAATTAGGAAGGGCCTTGGAAACCATGCTAAAAAGTTCAGTTTTTTTCTTAAGGGCCTTCTTTTTTTTTTTTGAGACAGTCTCAAGCTGTCACCCTGGGTGGAGTCCTGTGGCGTTATAGCTCACAGCAACCTCAAACTCTTGGGCTTAAGCGATTCTCTTGCCTCAGCCTCCCAAGTAGCTGGGACTACAGGCACCCCCACAATGCCTAGCTATTTTTTTTGTTGCCATTGTCATTGTTGTTTTAGCTGGCCCAGGCCAGGTTCAAACCCTCCAGCTTCGGTGTATGTGGCTTGCGCACTACCCACTGAGTACAGGTGCCGCCGTCTTGAGGGCCTTTTGAAGTGTTTTCAGCTGAGGCAGTGAGATCAGCTCTGTGTTGAAAAAACCAATTGGTTTCCTTTGCGATCAGATCTGTGTTGAAAACAATCAATTGCATTCTTTTAGGATGTGACCAAATGGATTAGGAAAGGGTGGAAGGGTGTCAAGGCAGAGTCAGTGAGCCCAGTAAGGAGTTGGTCTGAATTGGGGCACCTGAAGCAAGAAGAGCAGTAACAAGGGGGGTAAAAAGAGGTGATGGATTCAAAAGTATTTTGGAGAATTAATTGGCAGCACCTGAGGATTGACTGAATGTGAAGAGGGAAAAAGAAAGAACCAAAATTGACTCCCAGATGATTTTCACTTGGGCTGCTGGGTTGATGGTGGTGCTATCTTCTGAGATCAAGTACAGCTTCGGGCATGTTGGTTGGTACCTGTGGGACATTCAAATATAAGTACTGAGTTGGATGTACAGATCTAAAAGCCGAGAGAAAAGACCGTGCTGTCAATACAGATTTGGAGAGTTGTGGGTCTATACATGATATTTGAAGCCACAGGAAGATCAGGTGAGCACTCAAGAAACAGACCCAGTGAGCACCACTATTTAAGGACTGGTAGATATGAGGGGACTGAGCTGGAGGAGCCAGACAGTTAGGACAAAAAACAGGAGGATAGCCCGGCGTTGTGGTGGGCACCTGTAGTCCCAGCTACTCGGGAGGCTGAGGCAGGAGAATCCCTAAGCCCAAGAGTTGGAGGTTGCTGTGAGCTGTGATGCCGCAGTACTCTACTGAGGATGACAAAGTGAGACTCTGTCTCTTTAAAAAAAAAAAAAAAAGAAAAACAGGAGGATATGGCCTTTCAGAAGCCAAATGAAAAGAGTGTTTCTTTCAAGAATGAGGGAGAGTTGAGTGTGTTATATACATCTGAGAGCTAAGGACTGAAAAAATGCCATTGGGTTTTGCAATGAGTCCATTGGTGAGTGCAATTTCAGCAGAGTGTGGCAAGGGAAAGTCTGATTATAGTCCTTGAGAGAGTGATTCATAAGAAGCTCACTTTTCCCCTTTTTTTCACAGCTCTCACTACCTCATTTTTTTACTTGAGTTACTCTCTGCCTAAGCCAGTCTTTCGAGCCTTTTACCTACCCCCAATTTTGGTAGCTCCTATTGGACATTCAGGCTCCTTTTCCCTTTAAAGTTCCATTTCATTTTAAAGGCTTTACTGGTGATGACTAAATGGACACAGGAGATAATTTAAAAAAACAAATCTGGGGAAGTAATTTAAGGCTTCTAGAAATCTGATCACTTTCTCATTGTGGCTGTTTTTTAGACCAGTGTATTCTAAAATATTTTCTACAAGTATTAAATGATCAAACGGGTTCCACAATTAAACAAGCTTTTGCTATCTGACATCCCAGAGCTTTTAATATGCCAATACACACTGTGAATCTGTGAGTGTACCAAGTAGGGGATTAATAACAGTGTTTCTCAAACATACTTGACTGTGGAACCCTTTAGCTGAGAAGCATTTCTAGGATTGCCTTTCCATAGAAAATATTGGGAAAGTCCATCCATGCTTATCAGTTCTAATATACCTTTTTAAAGGGCTCTAGACATTTTTCAGCTCTCTCACAATTACTCTTCCACTCCTGTGGGTGGAGCTCATGCTCCTTCTCCACCTCTTCAAAGTCTCCATCCTCTACTCTTACTACCACATAGTGAAAGTGCCTATAGGATTTGGGAGACTAGAAAATAGAAGCCCATGCTCAGCGCCCGTACAACAGTGGTTACAGTGACAGCCACATACACTGAGGCTGGAGGGTTCGAAACCAGCCTGGGCCAGCTAAACAACAATGACAACTGCAACAAAAAATAGCCAGGCATTGTGGCGGGCACCTGTAGTCCCAGCTACTTGGGAGGCTGAGGCAAGAGCATTGTTTAGGCCCAAGAGTTTGAGGTTGCTTTGAGCTGTGATGCCACGAGTTTGAGGTTGCTGTGAGCTGTGACATGTCACAGCACTCTACTGAGGGCGACATAGTGAGACTCTGTCTCAAAAAGAAAAAAAAAAAGAAAAGAAAAAGAAAATGAAGCCTAGCTAGGAAGCCATTGCAGACATCCACCGATTCATTCATTTATTCATCCATCCATTCATTCAGAGATTTATTGAGTGCCTATTAGGCACCAGACACTAGCTAAGTACTGGGAATGTATTAATGAATTTTACAGCAAAAAAAGTATACTTGGGCAGCGTCTGTGGCTCAGTGGGTAGGGCACCAGTCCCATATACTGAGGGTGGCGGATTCAAACCTGGCCCTGGCCAAACTGCAACAAAAAAATAGCCAGGCATTGTGGCAGGACCTGTAGTCCCAGCTACTTGGGAGGCTGAGGCAAGAGAATCTCCTAGGCGCAGGAGGTGGAGGTTGCTGTGAGCTGTGTGACATTACGGCACACTACTGAGAGCGATAAAGTGAGACTGTTTCTACTTAAAAAAAAAAGTATACTCAACCCTCCCCCCAAAAAATACCCTGCTACCATGAAGCTTACATTTATAATAGGGGCAAAAGATAGTAAACAAGTAGACAAAAATATAAAGAATGATTTTTAGACTGAAGGGATGAACTCCTAAGCCAAGTAAGATAAGGGAAATAAGAATGGAGTAGCTATAGCTGGATATTGTGTCAAGCACCTGTAGTCCCAGCTACTCGGGAGGTTGAGGCAAGAGAATCGCCTAAGCCCAAGAGCTGGAGGTTGCTGTAAGTTGTGATGCCACAGCACTCTACTGAGGGTGACAAAGTGAGACTCTGTCTCTAAAAAAAAGAATGGAGTAGCTAGGCTTGATTGCCCGGAGCTCAGTTGTTAGGGTACTGGCAACATCCACTCGAGCTGGTGGGTTTGAATGTGACCTGGGCCTGCTAAACAACAATGACAACTACAACAACAAAAAAAAGCTAGGCATTGTGGAGAGTGCCTGTAGTCCCAGCTACAGTGACGCCATAGCACTCTACTGAGGGCGACATAGTGAGACTCTGTCTCAAAAAAACAAAAAAAGAAGAAAAGAAAAAAGAAAACAAAAGAATAGAGTAGCTAAACCTCAGAAGCTGGTGTGGGGAATAGGAAAAGAGAAATTTTTGCAAAGCTGGATCAGGAACCTAGTCCAGAGCTTGGCTTTGCTAATTCTTTTTTGCTTATACTTTTCTTTACTCCTCAGAGATTTGGACAGCTGTTTTGGAGCCTACTTATAAGACCAATTGGATTTTTGTAAAGAAATTATAGAATCTATTGCCTGGACAAGGATGTCAGGGAAGGCATAGAATATTGTGAAAGACCTCAGGTAGTTTAGGACCCCTAAAATGACATAAGGTGAATAATAATAGATTGTCTAGTGCTTCGTAGTTTTCAAAATACATTCTCATCCAGGGCATTATTTATTGCTTCTATTATATAGAAAAGGAAATTGAGGCTTGGAGGCTGAGTTGCCTTAGAATGCATAGCTGTCCAGCAGTGGAGCTGGCGTTTGAAATCAAGTCTTTAGCTGGCAGAATCTCTACACATTGGTCACATTATTGCTGGGTTTTCGATTCTTATGCACGCGGGCATGTCTGCATTATTCTCATGTGTGCGTGCTCATGGGGGAGGGGAGAGAACCAAGGAGGCTGGGGGTAATGATTAACTCTCCTTAGGGAAAAAAATAGTCCCTGTTAATGTTTTTGGATTGAATGAAAGAGTTTTCAGGGCAAGGGCCAAGTAGTGATTAGATCTTTTTCCCTCCAAGTAATCCCCATTCAGGGCTGCAGAGCCTTTGAATTAGAGAATTTGGATGGAGTTTGTGTGAAGGTTTGGGTTTTCAGCTGAAAGGCAGATGTAGTGAAGTTAAAGAAGGCTCAAAGGTGTTGATGAAAGGATAGGAGAATATAACTTGCATTAAAAAGGTCGAAGGGATTGGAATTGTTCTGTTTGGGACCCACCTGCTTCTCACATCATTTCTCATCACTTCTAACTTTGCACTTTGTTTTAGCAATACTGAAATGCTTATAATGTTTCACATCCCTCCCCATCTTTCTATGACATTTCTCAGCATCATACCTGTGTATCGTGCTGTCCACTCTAGAACACCATTCCCCACACATCCATCTTTTACCCTTTACTGAGTCAGCATTTACAAGGCTCTCACATCATGCTAAATACATATATAATATTTTGGAGACAGAGTCTTACTTTGTCGCCCTTGGTAGAGTGCCACGGTATCAGAGCTCGCAGCAACCTCAAGCTCTTGGGCTCAAGTGATCCTCTTGCCTCAGCCTCCCAAGTAGCTGGGACTACAGGTGCCTACTACAACACCCGGCTATTTTTTAGAGACAAGGTCTCACTCTGGCTCAGGCTAGTCTCCAACCTATGAGCTCAGGCAATCCACTCGTCTCGGCCTCCCAAATGCTAGGATTATAGGCATGAGCCACTGCACCTAGCCCTAAATATATATATTTTGTAATGCTATAGCTCATTAATTATATAGCAACCTTCTGAGGTGGAAACTGTTACCTTCCTTTTATGTATGAGTAAACTGAGGCTCAGAGAAGTATGGTCACTTGATCAAGGCTGCACAGCTAGTAAGATGAACCAGGATTTAAATTCAAATATTTCTGATTCCAGAGTCTGAACTCTAATGTTAATCTGAGTCCTCTGAGAAGCAGACCCAAGACAGAATTACATGTGCAAGGATTTTCTTAGGTGAAACACCAGAATGAGAGAAAATGAAGAGAGAGCTAGAGAAAGCTGAGAGAGCCATCAAGCTTACCTGTAAATCTGACCACTGATAAAGAAGGAGGAAAGAAGAGTTAGGTGGGAGCACCCTTAACTGTCAGGTAGTCAAAGAAAGGTTTGGCAAGGCTGAGTCCTTGAATCAAAGTCTGCGTCTCCCCACAACAGGTCTGACTTAATGTCCCTGCTGTGCTCAGTCCCTTGGCTGGAAGCATCCCATTGAAAGTGTAGCCTTGTGTGAACACAGTGATGAATTTCAGAGTATATCATCCTGGGCCATTGATCAATAACACTCCCTATAGTTCAGTGGCTCTCAACCAGCCAATTTTATCCCCTCAGTGGGTATTTGGCAACATTGGAACTTATTTGTGGTTGTCACAAGTAGAGAAATAGAGGACAGATTGCTACTCAACATCCTGCAATGCACAGGACAGACCCCATAGGAAATAATAATTTGATCCAAAGTATTGATAGTGCAGAAGTTGAGAGGCCGTGCTATAGTCGGAGGCCCACCAGGTGCATTCTCATGATCACTGCAGTCCTTCATCTCTCAATCATATTGCTCTACCAGGAAGCTTTCCCAGCCTTTCTGCTTTACACTCTTTCCATTAGAAGCTCCTCCCCTCCGGACTTGTTAGTGTTCTGCACACATCCATTATAGTATCTATCAAACTGCATTATTATTGTATATTGACTTGTGAGAACCTTGAAGGGAGGGGCTATTTCTTACTGTTCTTTGTACCCCTTGAACCCAGCCTAGGGGCTGACACCTAATAAATGTTTATTAAGTGAATGAAGACGAGAGAAAACTCTGAAGCAATTTAAGGTTGAGTACATGACAGGCCATTATCACATAGCTCCTTTTCAGGACTCCTCTACCCTAATGGCTTCCATAACCCTCTGCTCAATGCCCACCAGTAAATTCCCTAATGGACATTTTCATTTGAAAATCTCATGGTAGCTCAAATTCAGCATGTCAATAATGAATTGTGTGATCTTCCCCAAGTCTGATTTTCTTCCCAAGTTCTTTACAAATGGGCCCATAATTTATCCTATTATTATTAATATCTGGGCGGCACCTGTGGCTCAAGGAGTAGGGCGCCAACACCATATACCGGGGGTGGCGGGTTCAAGCCTGGCCCTGGCCAAAAACTGCAAATATATATATATATAATTAATATAATTAATATATATTAATATCCTATACACTTTCTTCCTCATCACCCAACAACATTATTAAATCTCTAATTCCTAAGGGTTTAACTTATTTTCCAATGTCTCTCAAATCTTCCTCCTTTACTCCGTTCCCACTGCCATTGCCTTAACACTGGGTTGCATCACTTCTCTTGTAGATGATTGCAAGAGTCTCCTAACTCATCACACTGTTCCTAGTCTTGCAACATACCTCCTGCAAATTTACAATGTACACTGATGCCATAGCGATATTCCTACCATATCTGAGCACATTATCCTCTTGCTCAAGATCTTTCAACGGCTCCTTGTGATCTTCAGGATAAAGTTCAAACTTCTTATCACTGTACACGTGACTTTCATGACCTGGACCCTGCCTGGCCTTCTGACCTTGTTTTCCATCACTTTCTCACACGTACCTTTGGCTCTAACTTGGTATTGCTCAACTGGGGCCAATTTTGTCCCCTGGAGAGCATCTGGCAATTTCTGGGGACATTTCAGTTTGTTACAACTTGTGGAAGCAAGGTGTTATTCTCACATAGTGAGTAGAATTCAGGAATACTAGTAAACATCTATAATTCAGAGGAAGGTCTCCTAGAACAAAGAATTATGCATCCCAAACTGTCAATAGGAACTGTTCCAACTGCTTTCAGTTCCTTATAAGCATCATGTTGGTTTCACTTATCTGTGACCCACATATGCTTGGAATACCCCTCTCCCCCATTTTCACCTAGCTGACTCCCATTTGCTCTTCAAAATACCATTTAGGCTGGGCGTGGTAGCTCACGCCTGTAATCCCAGCACTTGGGAGGCCAAGGCAGGTGGATTGCCTGAGCTCACAGGTTCCAGCCAGTCTGAGCCAGAGCAAGACCCTGTCACACTAAAAAATAGCCAGGTGTTGCGGCAGACGCCTATAGTCCCAGCTACTTGGGAAGCTGAGGCAAGAGAATCGCTTAAGCCCAAGAGTTTGAGGTTGGTGTAAGGTATGATGCCATGGCACTCTACTGAGGGCAACATAGTGAGACTTTGTCACTCTATCTCAAAAAATATATATATGATTAGGCTCAGCGCCTATGGCTCAAGTGGCTAAGGCGCCAGCCACATACACCTGAGTTGGCAGGTTCGAATCTAGCCCAGGCCCGCCAAACAACAATGACAGCTGCAACCAAAAAATAGCTGGGCGTTGTGGCAGGTGCCTGTAGTCCCAGCTACTTGGGAGGTGGAGGCAGGAGAATCGCTTGAGCCCAGGAGTTTGAGGTTGCTGTGAGCTGTGATGCCACAGCACCCTACCCAGGGTGATAGCTTAAGACTCTGTCTCAAAGAAAAAAAAATCCATATATATATATGATTAGAAATTGATCTAAAATTTTTTTTTCATTTATTCAATGATATTTTTAAGTTGCCTACTATGTGCTAGACCATTGAGCTAGACCCTGAGAACCCTGCATTGAATAAGAGAGACATGGTCCTTGCTTCACAAAGCTTACAAGTCTGGCAGGTTATATATGCTTGACTGAAATCTACTTAGTCTAAGTAGACCACTTGGGGATCTCAGTTAAGGGTCTGGAAATAAAATCAATTAGAAAGTTACAGCTCTCCCTAGTCTGGTTTGACTTGCCTGTGGTAAATTGACCAGTTTGCAAATCCTTAGAGTAACAGGCATGTCCTTCCCCTGAGCCATATGCAGAGGACAAATGCAGTCAAACTTGCTTTATTTCTCACCCTGACGCTCCAGATGTAAGAAAGACTCTATCTGCCAGGAAAAAAGAAGGTTACTGATCTGAATAAGCTGCAAAATAAGTGGAGACCACCCACTTCCTTAACTGACTTTGTATAAAGAGAATGAAAGCTCATTACCCATCTTGTCAGTTGCCCCACATCTCCGGAGCTGGGGCAGCATTTGAATAATGAAAAGCTCACTAGTGCAGAAACAGTTAACATTTACAAAACAGTTAACATTAACTTTGGCACTGTGTGTCAAGCAAAGCCTGGCTGTGTTATCTCTTCCTCAAGAGTCTCTCAAACTCAGCTATACCACTAAGGTATCCAAATGTAAAGAAGTAAATCTTTACATTTTGAAAAGCGGTCTAATGTTATTCATTTGACTTATCTGAGTAGCTTCAGGTTGAACTCATGCTAGGAAACAACTTATTTTGACCACGGTTGGGAAAATACTATGAGAAAAATAGGGTTTTAAACTCCAATCCATCGGAGAATGGGAGGATCACTAGCCTCCAGAAGTCCAGAGAAATTTCCAAGTGAGATAACCTTGGGAGTTATTATAAAGTCTTTGGGCAGCAGAGAGAACTTCCCATTTCATTTATCTATTTATTTAACAAATATTTATTGTGCACCTACTAAACACCATGTACCTGGATGCTAGAGACACAGCCCTGGGGGAGGAGGGGAGCAGACAAAAATCTCCAACCTGATGGAGATTACATATTTTTGGATAAACATTTGGTGAACAGGTAAACTGCTCTGCATCTGTGCTCTTGTTCAGCTCTCTGAGGAAGGTCTAGCAAGTAGAAATGTTGGGTTCCTTTACAGATTCTGTAACTTTTGGGAGCGGGTTGTACTGATAGATATATCAAATCATGGATGAAACTACTTTGACCCTTAAGTGCACTTTGAGTTTCTCTGAAATACTTACCTTGTCTTTCAGGACTTTAAAGCTGTAAATGGAATTATTCTGGTTCTCAGGATCCATAATTAAGCTCCTCTGTTTGCATGATCAAATCTTGAGGGTGCATTTGGAGAGCATTTAGCACACTCAGCAGCCTTTGCAACAGAAGCCAAAGTGGCAGCAGGAGGGCGTTCCATAAAAGCAGCTCTCTTCCTAGAGCCCATAATTAGAATGTGTTAACTACATCCTCTTTGCATCTGGTATACAGCAATTCAAGGGTGACAGAGGCAGAATGGAAATGGGACCCATAAAAATGTTCTATCTGTAAAGGTAAGAAGTTGGTCTTTATTCTCACTTGTACTGGACATCAGATTTTTTGTGCCTGCATATTAGATGCCTATGACCACACTATCCTGAAAGTGAAGCACTATTAGTATTATTATTATTTTTTTGCCATAGTTTCTGGCAAATGATAAGAGTTCAAAAACAATGACAGCTATCACCATCATCATCCTTATATCAGCACTTCACTGTCTTACGAAGAGTGAGGCACTATAGCAGAAAACACTTTGGGCTGAGATTTAGAAGTTCAGGTCTGTGATCTGGCTTTATCATAATTAGTCATGGGATCCTTGGGAAGCTCACTTACAGTTAAGACTGCGGTGACTCATGTGGCATGGTAACAAGCTGAGTCTTCAGCACTATGGGTTAGAGACAGGAGGAAGTAGAAAAAATTACAAGGAGAGCAGATTAGGGCTAGGAAGGAAATAATCCAGTTGCATAGTGTTACTGGATAGTCATATCCACTCCTTAGCCTGCCCCATGCCACTAGAGGCTGACCTATATTGAATCGCAGGAATGGATACACTTGTTTCCTGATTTCTAATTGTTTTAGACACCAAAAGGAGATCAGAGGGGTAGAAAGAGAGTGAAGTTAGAGTATTCAGGATCTCTCTTTATGGCCTAAGTATTGGCAGTGGCTACATCCCTCTACTGAAGGCTACAGTTCTTATAAAGCCACACTATTCATACTGTTCCCTCTCGTTGGCCCTTCAGGTGTAGAGGAGTAATAGCTTCCTGCTGTTACTTCATGGTACTGCCCCATCTCTTGTGGGGTTTCTGCACTCTACCCATACCTTTGTAAATAACCCCTTTATGAAATCTTCCATAAAATACTTAATTTGAATGTGTCATCTGTTTCCTGCCCAGACCTTGACTGAGAAACCTAGGTGACTTTTATACTATATCCCAAGCCCCCAGCACAGTCCTTGGCACATGATAGGCTCCAAGTAACAGTTAGTTAAAACGATAAATTAATGAAACATTTTTTTAGGATAGCTGGGTGGTCATAGGTAACTCAAATATAATTTGGGGTATCAGATGTTCTAAGGGGGGCAATCTGGTAGGGGGAGCATCCATAGGGCAGTGGAGTAAGATTTGGGGAATATAGGAGCTATATTTCAGAAAAAGGCTGGCAGAAATTGAGTAAGGATAGGGTGGCACCTGTGGCTTAAGGAGTAGGGCGCCGGCCCCATATGCTGGAGGTGGTAGGTTCAAACCCAGCCCCAGCCAAAAACTGAAAAAAAAAAAAAAAGAAAGAAAAAAAGAAAGAAAATGAGTAAGGATAATATCTAAGATGTTAGTCACTGATGGGGGTTCAAGGCAGGGCCCAAATATGGGTATTTAAGGCCAGAAAAAGCAGGAATGCAGAGATCAAATTAATCATTGGGGGTTTTTGTTGTTGTTGTTTTTTGAGACAGAGTCTTACTATGTCACCCTTGGTAGAGTTCTATGGCATCACAGCTCACAGCAACCTCCAACTCTTGGGCTCAAGCAATTCTCTTGTCTCAGCCTCCCAAGTAGCTGAGACTATAAGCGCCTGCCACAATGCCCAGCTATTTTTTGGTTGCAGTTGTCATTGTTTTTTAGCAGGCCCGGGCCAGGCTCAAACCCACCAGCATCAGTGTATGTGACTGGCACCCTACTCACTGAGCTACAGGCACCGAGCCAATCATTGGGGTTTTGAGGAGGAAGAATGTCCTAAGATCTGTGATCTATTAAACAGGGCTGAAGGAATCTAATTCACTAGGCTGGCATTGTTTGAGGACTTAAGTATTCATTCATGTAAAATATCTATAGAGTACTTTGTTGTGATTTTGGCACTTACCAAATAGTCTTTTTGTTGTTGTTGTTTTGCAGTTTTTGGCTGGGGCCAGGTTTGTATTTTATTTATTTATTTATTTATTTGTTATTAAATCATAGCTGTGTACATTAATGTGATAATGGGGCACCACACACTGGTTTCATTAACTGTTTGACACATTTTCATCACACTGGTTAACATAGCCTTCCTCGGGGCCAGGTTTGAACCCACCACCTCCAGCATATAGGGCTGGCACCCTACTCCTTGAGCCACAGGCTGCCCACCAAATAGTCTTTAGGACCTAGCTGAGTTTCTAGTATCTTCCTTCTTGGGAAGAGAATGCAAAATGTACCCAGTAGCTCTATTTTTCAGTTTACAATTGGCCGGCTTGGTGCCTGTGGCTCAAGCGGCTAAAGCGCCAGCCACATACACCTGAGCTGGCGGGTTTGAATCCAGCCCAGGCCTGCCAAACAACAATGACGGCTGCAACCAAAAAATAGCCAGGCGTTGTGGCGGGCGCCTATGTCCCAGCTACTTGGGAGGCAGAGACAGGAGACTCTCTTGAGCCCAGGAGTTAGAGGTTGCTGTGAGCTGTGATGCTATAGCACTCTACCCAGGGTGACAGCTTGAGGCTCGGTCTCAAAAAAAAAAAAAAAAAAAATTGGCCGTGGTACACAGAGGTGTTAAGAACGTGGGTATTAGAATTAGACAGGTTTTTATAAAAATCCTAACTTGACCAGCTTGGGCAGGTCATAACTTTTCTGAGTCTCTGTTTACTTTGTTAAAAGATGAAAGTGGTGATAGTACTTTACTCATGAGTGTTAAATGAGAAAATTCATGTAAAGTACTTAGAACATTTCTTGGCATATAGTAAATACATGGTAAATCAATTTTATTTTATCATTTACAATAGTATTTATCTTCCTGGTTCATCATGGGTTAATCCCTTGGAGTCTGATTAGCCCTAAAGCAACACAGAGAACTAAATTTTGAAACCTGCAAAACTCAGAAGGACCCCACAACCTGTGCCCACATCTTCATGATGCTACCACACCATTGAGCAGAGAATAGCTATCCATCCTTCAGGTTTCCCCAGCCCTTGGATTGTGCTTCTGTAGCAATGCTTACCACTTTTACATGTCTGTTTTTTTTTTTTTTTTTTTTTTTTTTTTTTTAGAGTCTCACTATGTCACCCTTGGTAGAATACTGTGGCATCACAGCTCACAGAAAACTCAAACTCTTGGCCTTATGTGATTCTCTTGCTACAGAGGACACACTGTAGTAGCTGGGACTACAGGTGCCCGCCACAACAGTTGGCTATTTTTTTTGTTGTAGTTGTCATTGTAGTTTAGCTGGCCCGAGCTGGGTTCAAACCCGCCAGCCTCAGTGTATTCGGCCAGCGGCATAACCACTGTGCTACGAGCGCCAAGCCTGCATGTCTGTTTTTCCTACTGGATGGTGAACTACATGGGAGCAGAGCCAGGCACAAAAGCAGGAGCTTAGAAATGCTTGTTGAAATTTTTTTAACAATAAAATTTCATTTACACACATTTTCTTAGGACTTCAGCTTCTTCTACGAGAATAAGTTGGGTCCTTCCTCCGGGATGTTAGGGCACCTGCTTTCCTCCTCTTATTCCAACCTCTATTCTTTCCATTCCCAGACACCTGCCCTCCCGCTCTGGACAAGTGTTGGAAAGCAAATATGGCAGAAATAAATACCATTCAAGTGGTGCCTACACTGCAGGGAGCCCATAAAAGGAGAAGCCCCCTCTAAACTGGAGATCGGTTTATTTTGCAATTAACAAAAAGGTCGGGAGGCCTGGTATAGAATCCAAGTGTTACTCTGCTGTGTTAGCAAGAATTGGGGGTTTGAAAGTTATTGCTAGGGATTTGGAATTTTTGTTATGAATTCCAGGAAACCAAAGGTTTCTGGGTAATGCATGAATCACAGCAAAGTATTCTGCCATGCTTTGACCCAAAGTTAGCTCCGTTTTGGTGATATAACAAGGTCAATAGGTCATGGGAGCTCCACTGGGTTACCTTAAAATGACCCCTTTTGAGGATGTAACAGATTATTAATCAGGAGCCATATCAAGGAGCTATGGCTAGGGAGGAGCAAGCTTTCAACCTTTGATTTAGGAGCTGGGAATTTACAGTTCTCTTTCTTCTGCAGGGCCCTAAATTGGCTTGACACAACTCTTACAGGAACATTTGTTTAGCTGTTACTCTTCTCACCATAGGGAATTATGGAATATCGTCCATTCCCAAAACATTATTGAAGGCCAGGGGCGGTGGCTCATGCCTGTAATCCTAGCACTCACTCTGGGAGGCTGAGGTGGGTGGTTTGCCTGAGCTCAGGAGTTCAAGACCAGCCTGAACTAAAGCGAGATCCTCCACCATCCCTAAAAATAACTGGGCATTGTGGAGGTGCCCATAGTCCCACCTACTCAGGAGTCTGAGGCAAAAGGATCGCTTATTCCCAAGAGTTTGAGGTTGCTGTGAGCTATGACACCACAGTACTCTACCCAGGGTGACAAAGTGAGACTCTCTCTCAAAAAAACAAAAACAAACAAAGACATTATTGAGCACCTACTATGTGCCAGGTACTAAGCAAGGGCAATGGAGACACACAAATAAGTAAGACCTTGTCCTCCAGGTATTTAATGCATTGTGGGAGACACAGACATGAAAACAGAGAGATGCAATCAATTGTCATGGGTGACATGATGGAGTATGTATAGGGCATTGTGAGACCTAAAGGAAGAAATAGCCACTATACCCAGGGAAAGAGTAAGGGACAGGAAAAACTTCATAAAGGAGGTGGCATATTTCAATCGTATAAATAAAAAGAATCATTTCAATAAGAAAAATGCTGTCCTGAGATCACTCACATTTGCTTTGGCTGTAGCATCATTGATTCTGGATTTGTTTTTACCCTCTTCTACTGACTTGTATCTACTTGTACTTTGAAAATTGATTTTGAGGATTTTTTTTTTTGCAATTTTTGACTGGGGCTGCATTTGAACCCATCACTTCCAGTATATGGGGCTGGCGCCCTACTCCTTTGAGCCATAGGTGCTGCCCTGGTTTTGAGGTCTTGATTGTACAATTGTGCACCTCAAATTCAATAAATTTGCCTTTGAAGCTAAAGTACTTATGTTCTTCTATCCCTCAGTTAATGCATGTATTTGGTTGCTTAACAATGGAATATTTCTGCACTACCTGTGCCATCTCAGATTTCTTGGAAGAGGAATCCTTTTGTTGTTATAAACTGCCTTGTAAGCTTTGAAATATTATTTTTAAAGGTGCATGCTGGGAGGCAAGGAATGAGGATGCATTTGGGCTACAAAGCCCATTTCAGACTATCTTCCTCTTGGCACCAAACTGCCTTAGACCCATAGTCACATTCTTACCTGCTGTGAGCCAGGTAAGCTCCTGTCAGTACACCCTTGACATTCCCTCTCTATTGACAAGAATCAGAACCACAACTGCATCTCTGCTCCTTTTTTTGTTCCTGGGGCTCTCAAAATGCTTTCCCAACAGTACGTCACAATTCTTGTTATGAAGGAAGCAAATGCTACAACCTATTTATAGCTTCTGAACTGGGCTTGACGTCTTCCTGAGAAATTAACTGTTACATACAAACTGGAGTCCTTGCCATGATGGGCCCCTACAGGCCTTTACAGTCAAAGTGCTCTTTATCTGATCAGAAAAACTAAGTCCTTATTTAAATATTTTCTTTAAATATTATTCAAAAGTAACACACTGCAGGTATTGCCATCCACGGGAGGATTCTTTTTCTTTTCTTTTTTGAGACAGAGTCTCACTATGTTGCCCTCAGTAGAGTGCTGTGGCGTCACAGCTCACAGCAACCTCCAACTCTTGGGCTTAAGTGGTTCTTTTGCCTCAGCCTCCCAAGTAGTTGGGACTCCAGGTGCCCGCCACAATGCCCGGCTATTTTTTAAAATTTATATTTGCATATGGAACATGAGGCGCAACTGTCCAGTGAGGTCATGTGGCTATAAGCAACTGAAGTACTCTGCTGAGCAATGGGGTACCCAGAGCTCCAGTGGTGCAATCAGTTAGTGCATGGTTCTCATATGACACTGTCAGTGGAGTAATACTATGGTTGTGAGTTCAAGTCTCACCTGGAGTACCTTTGTTTTATTTTATTTTTATTTTTTTCATTTTTTGGAGACAGAGCCTTAGGCTGTTGCCCCCTGGGTAGAGTGCAGTGGCATCACAGCTCACAGCAACCTCCAACTTCTGGGCTTAAGCAATTCTCTTGCCTCAGCCTCCCAAGTAGCTGGGACTATAGGCGCCCACCACAATGCCCAGCTCCTAAGGAAGGATTCGAAGAGAGTGACTCACCAGAGTATCTTCTAGGACACTTCCTTTTTAAAAAAATATTTGAAAAAATATTAAATTGACAAATAATAAAATTGTATACAGTCAAGGTGTACAATGTGAGGATTTGATATACATATATATTGTGTACTGATTATTGCAAATAGCACATCTACCACCATCCATAGTTACCGTGTTTGTGTGTGTGTGTGTGTGTGTGTGTGTGTGTAGTGAGGACACTTAAAATCCCATTCTTTTATGAAATATCAAGCAAATAATGCACCGTCATCAACTGTAGTCACCATGCTATACATTAGCTTCCCAGAATTCATTCATCTTATAACTGAAAGGCTGTTTCTTTCAACCATCTCTCTATTTCCCTGGTAACCACCATTGTACCCTCTGCTTCCGAGTTCAACTGCTTTAGATCCCACATATAAGTGAGATCGTACACTATTTATTTATTTATTGCAGTTTTTGGCCGGGGCAGGGCTTGAACCTGCCACCTCTGGCATATGGGGCTAGTGCCCCACTCCTTTGAGCCACAGGCGCCGCCCCAATCATACAGTATTTATCTTTCTGTGCCTGACTTATTTTATTTGGCATAATATCCTCCAGGTTTATATATGTTACTGCGAATGACAGGATTTCCATCTTTTTATGGCTGAATAACATTTCTGTGTGTGTGTGTGTGTGTGTGTGTGTATACATATATATATATATATGTATAAATATATCACATTTTCTCTATCTGTTCATCCTTCAGTGAACACTTAGCTGTTTCCATATCTTGGCTATTCTGAATAATGCTGCATGAACATGGGAGTACAGATATTGCTTCCAGATACTGATTTTATTTCTGGGATACTTTTAAGTTATCCCATTAATGAGCATTTGTGCTTCATGTTCACAAGTTAATGTAAGCTAATTTAATTTGACATTCCCTTTATAATGACTTCCGTGAAACCAAAAGAGAGTCAGTTTAAGAAAAACAAAGATGTTTGGCACTAGGCAAGAAAGTCGGTGTCTGTTCTTGTAATGCAACTTTCTAGAGAGAACCAAGGTAAACAATAACTTAGGAGAAATTGTCATTTATTGATCCTAATAGTGAGATGTCAGATGATGTTAGAGAAAGAGAGAGAGACCCTCCCCTCTTTGTCTTCACATTTGCAAACTACTTGAAAATCTGCCTCAGCAAAATCTCATCTATTTGGACTAATGGGGGTGGGGGCAGGCAGACCAATCTGAACTAGTGACAGGTTGGAATTCTGGAATGTTTTAAAACATGCCCTTTTATTAGTTGAAGTCTATGTGCACCATAACTCAAACTAACTGCTCACAGTGGTTCCCCAGAGAGATACTCAGAGACTTGCTTACATGAATAGATAAGACCCATTTGTTATTAGCAGTATCCATTGACTCATAAACAATGCGCTGAAGTCCTTAGAAACAGTTTGTTCCTTTACAATGAGAATGCATTTGTGATGTGATTTGAAGGGGCGTACAAAGAGATCTCTCTCCAAAATTTCACACACAGTTGGTAGTACCTCAGAGATTGAGAAGTGACTATACTGATGAGTAAGGGAAAGTGGGTTCACCCAGCTGTCTCTCTCTCTCTCTCTCTCTTTCTGAGGTAGCGTCTCACTCTGTTGCCCAGGCTAGAGTGCCATGGCGTCACAGCTCACAGCAACCTCAAACTCCTGGGCTCATGCGATCTTCTTGCCTCAGCCTCCCAAGTAGCTGGGGCTATGGGGCCTACCACAACACCCAGCTAATTTTTCTATTGATTTTTGCATTTTTAGTAGAGATGGGGGTCTCACTCTTGCTCAGGCTGGTCTCCAACTCACAAAATCAAGGGATCTGCCTGCCTTGGTCTCCCAGAGTGGTAGGATGAGTGGGCCACTCACTGTGTGTCTGGCCCTAGCTGTCTCTCTTAAGAGATGCATAGAATATAAAGTTGGGGGCGGCACCTGTGGCTCAAAAGGATAGGGCGCCGGTCCCATATGCTGGAGGTGGCAGGTTCAAACCCAGCCCCGGCCAAAAAAAAAAAAAAAAAAAGAATATGAAGTTGGAAGAAATACCCCAACACTGCCCCTGCCTCTGGCAGCAAGAGTGGTGATAACTGCTTCAGGAAGCTGGTCTGTGCTAATGGTTGGAAATGGTTTTCCTCTAGTCTCCATGACTAGATGGGCAGGCAGCTCCTCTAAGCCTGAGTGTGTACTTGCCACATCCATAGCCTTTGCTTCCCCAGCAAAGAAAAGCAGGAGGCTTGGCTGCCTGTCTCCTTTTTTCTCTCACTGCTTTCTCTCTCATCTTGTAGGCCATGATAAAAACTTTGAAGCAAACGGTGAGCTAGAAATCAATCTTGACCCTTCCTGGGTTACTTGTGGAACATGTTAATCCTGCAAGAGCCAAAAGAGAGAACTAACATTTTGGAATATTTGGCAAGCTATAGAGTTGATATATTTTTGAGAACTGGATCATGAATAGCCCTGGGCAAGTCATGGTGTGCGGACAGCCTGCCCTCCCACCATCCCAAAATGAACTCACCTTTGCTCTGTTAGGTAATGTAAATATTCGCCTTCACTCCATATCTAGCTCGAATGTTTGTCTTCTCTAGTCTGTATGGCCTTGACATGCCTGACCACATCATGAAGAGTCTATATTACAATGTAAACTCCAGTGAAGGGTTTGTGTTTGGTAATCTTTGTACAAGTCTCACGAAAAAAGTGTTTGATAAGTGTTTTTACAAAAAAATTATTGCAGCAAAATACATATAATATAAAATTTGCCATCATAATAATTTCTTTCTTTTTTTTTTTTTTTTTTTGAGACAGTCTCACTATATGGCCCTGGGTAAAGTGCTGTGGTGTCACAGCTCACAGCAACTGCCAACTCTTGGGCTTAAGTGATTCTTTTGCCTCAGCCTCCCAAGTATCTGGGACTACAGGTGCCTGCCACAATGCCTGGCTATTTTTTGGTTGTAGTTGTCTGTCATTGTTGTTTGGCAGGCCCAGGTTGTATTCGAACCCACCAGCTCTGGTATATGTGGCTGGTGCCCTAGCCGTTGAGCTACAAGCGCTGAGCCCATCATAACAATTTCTTTTTTGTCATTGTTGTTGTTGCTGTTGCAGTTTGGCCGAGACCGGGTTCGATCCCGCCACCATCAGTAATGGGGCCGGCGCCTTACTCACTGACCCACAGGCAGCACCCCATCATAACAATTTCTAAATGTACTGGTCACTAGTGTTAAATATATTCACATTATTGTGCGACCAATCTATAAAGCCTTTTCATCTGGCAAAATTGAAACTGTACCCATTATACAGTAACTCCCTATTCCTTCCTTCCCCCACTTAATGACAACCCCCATTCTATTTTTCCATCTCCATGAATTTGACTACTCGAGATATCTCATATAAGTAGAATCAAACTGTATATGTATTTTTCTGACCGGCTTATTTCACTTAGCATAATATGCCCCAGGATGGCTCGGTGTCCGTAGCTCAGTGGTTAGGAAGCCAGCCACATACACCGGGACTGGCAGGTTCGAACCCCGTCCGGGCCTGGTAAACAACAATGACAACTGCAACAAAAAATATCCGGGCGTTGTGGTGGGTGCCTGTAGTCCCAGCTACTTGGGAGGCTGAGGCAAGAGAATCACTTAAGCCCAAGAGATTCTGGTTGCTGTGAGCTGTGATGCCAGGGTAACTCTACTGAGGGTGACACATTGAGACTGTCTCCAAAAAATATATATAATAATATGCCCCAGGCTCATCCATGTTGTAGCATGTATCAGAATTTCCTGCCTTTTAAAGGCTGAATAATATTCCATTGTATTGATATGCTATATATTTTTTATCCATCCATTTGTTGGTAGACACTTGGGTTGCTTCCACCTTGGTTTAGGGTCCTTTTAGCCTGCAGACTAACCTATATGGTAGAATGAAATCTCTCCATCTATCTTTGTCTTGCAGTCCTCCCAAACAACACTGATACCAAGGAGATAAGAAAGTCACAAATATGGAAAACAGTTATACAAATGCTGCTGTGAACATTGGTATATGAATACCTGTTTCAGTTTTTGCTTTCAACTGTCTTGGGCATTTACCTAAGTGGAATTACTGAATTTTTTTTTTTTTTTTTTAGAGGCAGAGTCTCACTTTGTCACCCTCAGTAGAGTGCTATGGCATCATAGCTCACAGTAACCTCAGCTCTGGGCTTAGGTGATTCTATTGCCTCAGCCTCCCGAGTAGCTGGGACTACAGGCGCCCGCCACAACACCCAGTTATTTTTCTGTTGCAGTTTGGTCGGGGCCGGGTTTGAACCCACCACCCTCGGTATATGGGGCTGGCAACCTACTCACTGAGCCACAGGTGCCACCTGAATTACTGAATTCTATGTTAATTCTATTTTTTTTTTTTTTTTTGAGACAGAGTCCTGCTCTGTTGCCTAGGCTAGAGTACAGTGGTGTCATCATAGCTTATTGCAACCTCAACGTTAATTTTATTTTTAAATATTTGAGAGTAATGTTTTTTAATGAGACTGGGAAGGAAGAACGTGAACTAGATGCATTATTATATTAGAGTCTCTCTTTTCCCCATGTACCTACCATGTGCTAGTGCTCCATGGTGGTGGGATTTTTGTCTGTTTACTTCTTCTTTACTATTAAATGCCCAGACCCTAGGATAATGGCTGGCATTCATTCACTCATTTGTTCAGCAAATATTTTTTAGTTCTTTTTTTTTTGAGACAGAGTCTCATTATGTTACCCTGGGTAGAGTGCTGTGGAGTCATAGCTCACAGCAACCTCCAACTCTTGGGCTTAAGTGATTCTCTTGCCTCAGCCTCCCAAGTAGCTGGGACTACAGGCGCCTACTGCAATACCTGGCTATTTTGTTGTTGTTGTTGCAGTTGTCATTGCTGTTTAGCTGGCCTGGGCCAGGTTCAAACCCTCCACTCTTGGTGCATGTGGCCAGTGCCATAACCACTGTGCTATAGGCACTGCCTTTTAGTTTGTATTTTCAAAAATTTGTATTTATTTCAAACAATTGGGGGGTAGAAGTGGTTTTTGTTACGTGGACGGAATTATACAATGCTGAAATCAGGGATTTTAGTGTACCCTTCACCAGACTAGTGTACATTATACCCAATAGGTAATTTTTACAATTCTGTACCCCACTCCATCCTCTCCCTTCTTAGTTTTTAATGTCCATTATACCCCTTTATGTTCAGCAAATACTTGAGAGTACCTAATATGTACCAGGCACAAAATGATTATGAAAATCTGCTTGAGTAATTGACAGAGTTGATGAAAGGAGGCAACAGGGTCTTTCCCAATCACTTTGTACCCCATAGGCTAAACATTGACAGTTCCTTTACTTGCATAGGGGGATGGGATAAATTTAAGAGTGGGAGAGAGTAGCTCAGCTAGAAGAGATCACTGGAGGCACAAGCCTTTTCCAAGTGATCCTGGATGGACAGCTGTCCATTGATCAATATATTTTTTTTGTTATTAAATCATAACTGTACATTGATGCATTTATGGGGTACAGTGTATTGACTTGATATACAACGTGAAATGCTTACATTGAACTGATTAACACATCCATCACCTTGCTTACTTATTTGTTGTGGTAAGACAATTACACTCTTTTCTTAATAGTTTTGAAATGTACCGTTGCGTTATGCACATTAGATGAGGTCCCCCAAATGCTTTCCCTCCTCCCAGCCTCCCCTCTCCCCACCCCTCTTCCTCGTCTTCCCTCCTACTTTCTGGACTATAGTTACGTTTTACCATTTGTATGACTGTGTAGGTGATTATATATTGATTTCATAGTAGTATTGAGTACGTTGGATACTTTTTATTCCTTTCTTGAGATACTTTACTAAGAAGAATATGTTCCAGCTCCATCCAGATAAATATAAAAGATGTGAAGTCTCCGTCTTTTTATGGCTGCATAGTATTCTATTGTGTACCTATACCACAATTTGTTAATCCATTCATGGGTCTATGAGCACTTGGGCTGTTTCCATGTCATGGCAATTATAAATTGAGCTGCAATAAACCTTTGACCAATATTGAAACCATTTTGAATTAGGAGGAAAGCAGAAAGTAATGTCTGATTATCCAAATCAATAATTTAACACTGACAAGATTTATTTTATTTATTTATTTATTTTTGGGGACAGTCTCACTATGTTTTGCTCAGTAGAGTGCTGTGGCATCACAGCTCACAGCAACTTCAAACTCTTGGGCTTAAGAGATTCTCTCCCCTCAGCCTCCCAAGTAGCTGGGACTACAGGCGCCCACCACAATACCCAGCTATTTTTGTTGTTGTTATTATTGTTGTCATTATTTATTGTTGTTTAGCAGGCCCTGGCCAGGTTCTAATCTACCAGCCCCTGTGCATGTGGCCAGTGCCCTAACTACTGAGCATGGGTGCCAAGCCTTTTTTTTTCTTTTGTTTTTTCACTTATACCCCACATCTGATTGAGGCAGTAGGGAGCTGCTATTATTCTAGCAGTGCCTTCAAATTACGGGACTGAAGAACTAACTTAAATGATACCTGATACCCAATCAATCCCACTTAGTTCAACAAGGTGATTATTTGCCGTATCTTCTCAGAGCTCTCTAGGGTTCACAAAATGAACCTTAATTTCACTTACCAATGCCCACTTAAGTTTCTTTTTTTAACTAGCATGAGATGTGCTATTGTAAAAATTAGGGTTGGGGGCTGTCAGGGAACTATTAGGATTCCATCCAGTTTAGCCCTTGAAGGCATTTTACTTCCCATACTGGATTCCAATATGTCACATTTCCTCTCCCTTCTGTAAGCCCCAGAGATTTTCCATGTCTATCTTTCTACTTTAAAACAACTGCTACCTACCACCTCCAGACTAACCTATATGGTGGGATGAAATCTCTCCATCGATCCTTATTTTGTTGTCCTCCCAATCAACATTGATACCATGGAGATCAGAAAGTCACAAATACAGAAAACAGTTATCTAAACTCAAGACATTTCACTAAAGTTCTTGTAATCAATGTTCCTGCTTCTTTTCATTGAAGGTACCCAGAAGCCCCACTGGTGTCCTGCTCTCTTTTATCTGTGAGGGTGGCAGTCCTTATTGCTTATAGGACAAGGCTACACTAATTAGGCTAGCATTCAAGGCCCTCTATAAGCAGACTAAGGCCTACTGCTCCATTATTATCTCCCACTTGTCTTCCAGTCTACACAAGCTGTCTGCTCCCGTCAAATGGTCTACTAATTGTTTCCCCCCCAAACTATTTTCATTCCTGTTTCCTGGTCTTTGTTCACATTAATTCCCTCAAGCTCTCTAGCCTTTCTTCAGGGTTTGGAGTTTTACCATTTGTGACCACCCTGGCCTTTGGGGCAGAATTGCTCCCTCCTTGGAATTCTAATAATCTTTCTAGTCTGCACTACTTCTCTGGATTTTACATGTGGGAGTACATGTGTGTGTCTGTGTGGCTAAAGGCAGGCGCCTCATATCTCCAGGGCTAACACAGTGCCAGGCACTGAGTAGGTATTCAGTAAACATTTATTCTTAATGATGATGTCATGTTCTTGAAGCCTGTTCTTTCTTTCCCTAGGTAGTGTTTACTAATGTGAACAAAGTGCTGCTGAGACTTGCTCATGTTTTTTAAAAAGATGAAGATGGGGATGACTCAGTGGCAAGATCTTTTGGCAGAGAATTCATCTTGAAAATACTTGTACTATCCTAGCAACACACGTGTAACAAGGAGAAACAGCCAAACCAGTCTTAAGATAAAGCAGGACAGATTTTCAGATTTCAGTAAGCAAGACTCTTTCTTCTGTTTTTCTTTCCTTTTTTCTTTTTCTCTTCTCTTCCTTTTTCCCTTGCTTTTCTCCCCTCCTCCCTCACTCCCCTTCTTCCTTCTGCTGTCAAGGTGATTAAACACTGAAATGAACTGCAGAGGGAGATTATTGAGAACATTTGGAGAAGTGGACAATTTATTCATTCATTGAAAGGAAAACTGGGAGGCAAAGTAAAGGAAAGGGGAAAAGTTGAAGTATGAGGGATTTGGCATTTGTCCATAGAAAACAGAGAAAGGTGGATCGAACCATTCCTTCCTTCCTTCTTGCTTTCTTTTCTTTCTTGCTTACTTTCTTGTACTTTTTGGTCTCTCAACTCTGTAAGGCTTCCCCAGCGGGGTGAAGAGCCTTGTGGTGGGTGGGTGGGGCTCCTTCTTCACTGTGTTGTACAGCCATCAAGCAGGCCAATAAAATTTTAAAAAGGCTGCAGATGTTTTTCTCTGTGAAGACTTTGGAATGGTTACTGAGTAACTATTTCTCTGTTAACTGTGGATATACTTTCAGACTCAAGAAGACTCAAACAGGCAGACAACTTAAGCTCTGAAGTATTTCACCCAAAGGAGCACTGGGGTGAGGGATGGGGAAGGACCTGCCATTGCATCAGGAGGTGGGAAAAGACTCACACAAGTGGCAGGATGACAGGTAAGAGAATAAAACAAGTAATATTAAAAGTCGCTGAGGACAAAACAAACAAATAAAACAAGCAATAAAATGTTAAGGAGACACGACTTACATAGGAAGCAACTGCGGAACTGTGTCTGTGATTAGGTTCCTGGAGAAAAGTATAGAAGCACAAGATACTTCAGTTGCACAAACATCTGATCTAGAACTGGTCATTTATAAAATAATTTTTGTTTTTTCCGACTAGCAATCTGTATTTTTAGTATGTTCTGCTGCTGCTCATAAGATCAAGCAAGTTTGGGAAGCGCTATCCTGTAATATAGTAGATGAAGTTCACTTCTGTAATCCTAGGACTCTAGGAGGCTGAGGCAAGTGAACTACTTCAGCTCAGGAGTTCAAGATCAACCAGAGCAAGAGCGAGACCCCATCTGTACTAAAAATAGAAAAACTAAGGCAAGAGGATTGCTTGAGCCAAAGAGTTGAAGGTTGCTGTGAGCTGTGATGATGCCATGGCACTCTACCCAGGGCAACAGCTTGAGACTCTGTCTCAAAAAAAAAAAAAAAAAAAAAAAAAAAAAAGGTGGTGCCTGTGACTCAAAGGGGTTAGGGTGCCAGCTCCATATGCCAGAGGTGGCGGGTTCAAACCCAGCCCCAGCCAAAAACTGCAAAAAAATTAAAAAATAAAAAATCCACTGTGAAAAAAAATATAGATATATATAGATATATAAATGCAGAAATAGCAACACATGATTTTACTTGAAAAACAATTTATGTAAAAGAGAAGAAGGGGGATAAAGGACTGAAAATTTGAATTTGAGATTAAATAATTATATATATATTTTCCCTTTTTGCTCCCCAAATGATTTAAAGTGGTATAATTGTAATATTAATGGCTAACATATATTGAGTGCTTCTTGTTGGCTTGCCACTATACATGCATTTTCTCATTTAAGACTCACAAAAAACCCATGAGGTAGGAATTACTATTGGATTTTTTTGAGACAGTCTCTTACTCTGTCACCCAAGCTAGAGTGCCCTG
This sequence comes from Loris lydekkerianus, assembly GCA_963574355.1. NCBI lineage: Eukaryota > Metazoa > Chordata > Mammalia > Primates > Lorisidae > Loris > Loris lydekkerianus. The sequence goes on along the minus strand of CAUYPK010107339.1, from coordinate 40,225 downwards.
GCATCAACCGAGCTCACAGCAACCTGAAACTCCTGGGCTCAAGCTATCCTCCTGCGTCAGCCTCCCAAGTATCTGGGAGTACAGGCGCCCACTACAACACTCGGCTAGTTTTTCTATTTTTAGTAGAGATGGGTCTCGCTCTGGTTCAGGCTGGTCTCAAAATGAGCTCAAGTGATCCTTCTGCCTCAGCCTCCCAGAAGAATTACTATTGTTATTTCCATTTTACAGATAAGGAAATTGAGACTCAGAGAAGTTAAGATAAGGAAAAGTTAGAGCTGGAAGTCAAGCACAAGTCTATTGGTCTCCAGAGCCCCTGCTCCTGTTTCACTACATTGCTTACAAACACCAAAACCAACCAACCAACCAATAACCCCCGCCAAAACAGGAACACCACCAAAGATTAAAAGAATACAACTAAGTGGAGAAATTTAATGAAGGGAAAAATGGAAGAAGGAAAATGAGTGAAGCCAGGGTGAGGTCCTGTGCATTGATTGGAAGTGGGCCACTAATTTGGCTCTGAGCTTCCCAAAAAACAAGGCAACAAAGAAAGCATGTGGTGATTCAGAGGATCCGTAAGACAAAAGCAAACCCACTTTTTAACAATTTTTGGTAGATTTTTCCAGAGAGAAATGTCCTTCTTACTGCCTCAAAAAGAGAAGTCCTTTTATTGAAAGGAGTTTTTCTAAGAACTTGACTGTTTATTAATGTTTTAAAAATTGGGAAAGCAAATGTTTAAAAAGGAAATAATTTAAATATGATTATAATATTATTCTCTTGTAAATATGTTTTACAGTTCACAATTTCATTCTAAAATAACTACCTACAGAGTTTTTGTCCTTGGAAATCTTAAAGAAAAGAGTGGCTATTTCTCTGGCTCAGATGCCTGAAGACAAGGACGGGCTTAAGGGGGCCCCTTCCAACTCCAGGGCTGCGATTCTATCCTTCTGTAGCTGTGCAAACACTTCTACCTGGGGCAGCTTAACTAGTCTTAAACCTAAAGACTCAGCCACAGCCATGGCAATGAATGCTTCCATTGTGGAAATCCTTTCTGATAAAATAAATGTTTAAAACACACACACACAATAAAACAAAACCTCCTCAACATTTGGGATTAAGACACACCCAAGTAAGACATTTGCAGAAACAAAAGTTTGACTTAGTAAATGCTTGCCACTGGGGATGGAGAGCGAGCACTTAGGCACCACTCGTTTAACTCCAAGCGCCTTTTGCTGAAGTCCTTTGTGTCTTAGATGTCAAAGAAATCTTTTCTAAGGGAGCCATCAGCACCACCTCAGGGGTGATGTTTTAAGCCTAATGTGAAAAAGAGAGCTTCTCTCAAACTTCTTATATGGTTAACACGGTTGAATGCCCTTTATGACAAAGCGTGGGGAGTGCAAATAAAATTCTCTTCAGGAGGAGACATCCCCCACTTCTTTTTTTTTCTTAAATCATTTCTTAGCAATGTAGCACAATAAAAGAACTTTCACATTTCGGGATTGGTGGGGGAGACTGGGGGGCAAAGGAGACATAGCTGCACAGTTTAAACCCACCGAACTCGTTATGCTTTGGGTCAGCTGGCTCAGAGGAGGCTTCCTAGCCGGATGTAGTCAGACTTGCCATCGGTAACAAGAGAGAGAATCAAGTTAACGTCATTGTTGTATGTTAGGAAATGTGCCAATACTAGCACGTTTGCCTTTTAGAATCTGTTGGAATCTTCGGCCTTGTAGCTAGCACGGTGCAGGGAGGAAGGCACACAGGAGGCTTCTCTGGAACAGGACTGAGGTGCTTGTTTCTACAAAGAGGGGCATGGGTATGCCTCTGTCAAGAGAGAGACTTCATCCTTGCAACAGAAGGCGTCACCCTCTGGAGTGCTTGAAGGACTGCTACCCGACCAGGTTTCCCCTTTATAAACACAGGCCTGCCGCCTTGGCCTTATCTACTTGATTCTAAAATAGCTCGTCAATTTAATAGCATTCAGGTTGTTTATGCACACACAAGGCCCTTTGAAAATAACCCTTTTCATGTCGCCAAACAGGCATTTTGAAATCAACTAATTGGATGGTTGTCTGAATTCAACTCGTTGTTTTAAAAATAACCAGTTGTTCCACTGAATTACATTTTTTTTTTACCCCCAAGCCAATTGGTGTGTGTAGACAGAGTTTGAGTCAATCCAGATGGCTGGCTGCATTTTTGACTTGAACTGACTGGATGTTTTGTGGTCAGATATATACAGCTCTTGATAGCCACTGGGGAAATGGAGTAGAAGGGAAGGAAGGTGTAGGAAAGTTAGGAGAAATTATATCAACAAAAGTTTCCATCTTGAGTGCTGTGGATCCAGACATTTTCTGCAATCAATCCTCCCTCCCCCTCAAAACACGCGCATGCACACACACATGCACGCACACACACATAGTTAAGAAAACAGAAATAAAGTAATAACATCCCTCCCAGCTGGCTCTGCTCACGGCTGTGGGTCTTTTCTTTCTTTCTTTCTCTCCATGAATTTCTTCACTGCTTGGGTGGCCTGTGGAGGGATTCTGGCAACTCAGCTTCATCAGTTTAGCTCCCTCTTAGGCTGACTTTTCCTTCCTGTGGGGAGCTCTCCTTTGAGGGGCTCAGTGTTCCTCTCGGCCTGCTGAAGGCAAGGCAGGAAGCAGAGGGCTTCGCCAGACCTGTACCCTCTAATTCCAAGCATGAGGCCTGATGCTGACCCATGCAACCACTTTCCCTGAGGGAAACTGTGAATTTCCTGTAATGAATGTAACCAGTCCTCCCTACCCAGACATTACTGCTATATTTTGAGAACTTCTGAGTTTTATATCTTCTATAGTTCCCATAATTATCTGTCAAATCCCACCAGCCTGAGAAAGTGCAATGCAGATGCTTTCAAAGGCTACCTCTTTTGGACTTATCATTTCAATTTCTTCATTTACCTTACTGATAATGGCAGGAAAGTGGAACAGAGACAGACTTTCCCCAAACCACTAACACTTAGGTTTTTCACTTGCGAGGGAGAAAGGGTTCTCTAAACATTTAAAATGGAACTGTAGGGTGATTTCCAAAATGGCTTCCCCTTTTTTACACAAATTCTGAATGAATCATATGACAAAAACACTCTTCTACTGCTCAACTTGTACCTTTCCTATGTGCGCAAAGGTCATTGTTTGCACTGAAGCGAAGAGCACAAGAAATATTCTGAAACTTGTCCTTGTCTATATTGTTCTCAACTTTTTTCTCTCGTCTAGCAAATCCTAAATTGGCATGTTTTTCATAACATGTCATTTTTCATGCCTGGCTATTTAAGGTGAGTATTGATTCCCTTGAGCCTTCCAAAGACATCTGGATAGCATTCAAAAGTTTTTGCCTATGACATTTAGATTTTAAAGCACTGCCACATGGCTTGTAGGATTTTTTTTTTTTTTTTTTTAGACTTGAAGTATGGTCCTGTCTTCATTGTTGACCTGCTATGTGACCTTGGGATCATCACTGTATCTCTCTGAGTCTCAGAGGCTTTCTCATCAATATTCCAGGGGTAATAATCCTTGCTTGCTGGTCTATTCCACAGGGTTGTTGGGGAGAATGATCCAAATCAGGTATGAGGAAGGCCTTTGTGAGAGGTGTGAAGTCTTAAACACGTGTAAGAGATTCTGAAAGGAATCAATTTAACTGGGATTATTAGGTAGTTCAGAAAACTTGGCCCTTTTTTCTCAGATAAAGAGGTTTTGTTGTCAGGTCCCCAAATTGTACTGTGCATTATCATTACTTCAATCCCTGTTTGTCGGATGAAACACCCCAGAAAATCAAATTCTAAGAAAATAGTATGAATGAATCCCTCCCAGCTGGCTCAATTTTAAGAATCAATTATATTAGTATAGGGATATGGAAATTTGCGAGGCTTGAATTTTTTTAAGATCACTGAAACTATGAATGTGTTAGAGTACATCAGTAATATTGTGAGTTCTATTTGCAACAAAACTAAGGAGGGAAATAGAGATCTCGTTGGATTTCAGAATCATGCATGGCAGCTTCAGATGTGAATACACTACTGCTCATACAAAGATACTCTGCTGATCTTCTCATTTTAGGGTCAAGAACTAAACCACTTCTGTGAAAATACACAGAAGAACAATAGGCAATTTCATCCTTCATTTTTGATCTTTCTTTTTAACTGGCCCAGAGCTTCCCGTCCTTGAGTGGTGTAGGGATATTTTATAAGCCCCAGATGGTTTTAGAGGCAGAGAGATAATATATCTGCTTTATATTATCATCTTGACTAGCTGCTTGCATGTGATTAAATGACCTTTTTGCCATAGGAGCAGTTACAACGAGGAAGATGAACTTCCCCTTTTATATGTGGGATAAATGTTTTCCCTCCACACATAGACTATAGCCCAGAGACTGATGCTGTTCCCAGTTGTTAAGAAATCACACTGGCCTTTTTTCTTTGAAGAAGAATCACTTTATTGCCTAGTATGGAGCAGAAGAAAAGGAAAGTAAAAATGGCCTGATATTTCCATAAGGTAGTAAATTAGAAATAGTATTAAATATATGTGACTTTGTAAAGTTTAAAACTGGGATAGATCTGGCTGTAAGCTCAAGTTTGAACATTTTTTTTCAGAAGTGAATTTGAGCTCCTGCAGTTACATCCAGGAAATACGAGCCATTACTAAGGCTGGGAATTGAGGGTAAAGCCAAAAAAAAAAAAAAAAGTCTGGAAATGTAATTGTAATTGGGGAGGCCAAACGACAGAGGTTAAGCCCTGGGAAATGGAAAGGCAAATCGGTGTCTGAGAATTCCTGGGCCTGTGGCAGGTCTCTTGCTGGACCCAGGCCATCACTGAACACTGCTTAGTACTCATATCTTCCACACAGACATGTTTTTAAGGAGAAACTAAAGGGAGACTAAGCTGGAGCCAAGACCATGAAGTTAAAGTATACCCTCTGAGGGCATATACCTCCTTCAAATTTACAAATCTGCAAACCCTTGATAATCTGGCACTCCCCAAAGCTGGGATTGGGCAAAGCTGCCAGTGACATCACAAGTAAAAACACAAGATTTCAGTTATGCCTGATCACTCTGATCTCAGTTATACCTGATGACTTGCTTGTTAAAAACAAACATGGCTAAGGATAATGAGAATAAGAGTTTTTTCTTCATCACAATATCACCAGTGCATAGAATGTAGCGACTGTTCAATAAATGCTGGTAATAAATAAATAAGTAAATCAATTAATACTTATTAAACAAAATCCAAATCTGGCTCTGATGGCCTTTAAAAGAAATAAACTTGGCTTGGCACCTTTTGCTCGATGGTTAGGGCACTAGCCACATGCACTGAGGCTGCAGGGTTCGAACCCAGCCCAGGCTAAATAACAATGACAATTGCAACAAGAAAATAGCCGGGTGTTGTGGAGGGCACCTGTAGTCCCAGCTACTTGGAAGGCTGAGGCAAGAGAATGGCTTAAGCCCAAGGGGCCTGTGGCTCAAGGAGTAAGGCGCTGGCTCCATATACCGGGGGTGGTGAGTTCAAGGCTGGCCCTGGCCAAAACTGCAAAAAAAAAAAAAAAGAGTTTGAGGTTGCTGTGAGCTGTGATGCCACAGTGCTCTACTGAGGGCGACACAGTGACACTCTATGTAAAAAAAATAAATAAAAGAAATAGACTTTAGCCAGGCGTTGTGGTGGGCACCTGTAATCTCAGCTACTTGGGAGGCTGAAGCAAGAGAATCGCCTAAACCCAACAGCTGGAGGTTGCTGTGAGCTGTGATGTCACAGTACTCTATATGGGAGACAAAGTGAAACTCTGCCTCTAAAAAAAAATAAAAAAAGAAATAGGCTTAAGTTTCACATGGTAACGTGAATACCTAAATTGTACTAGACACTGTACTTTTATCATCTCTAATCTTCTCAAAGACCTTGCAAGTTTCTATTTTTCCTAGCACACAGAGAAGCTGAAAAAATTTTACAGTGGACACTAGTTTGCCTGTCACCTATATTCTGCAATTAGTGTTGTAGTACATATGTGTTATCACATGCATCTAGATATCCACACATTCATTGTCCAAGATTAAGTTTTTTTATTGTGGTAAGAATACTTAACATGAGATCTCCCTTTTAACAAAATTTTAGGCATATAATACATTATTGTTGACTATAAGTACAATGTTGTACAGCAGATCTCTAGAGCATATTCATCTTGCTTGACTGAAACTTTATGCCCCATTTCCCCTCCCCTCCAGGCCCTGGTAACCACCATTCTACTTTATGCTTTTGACCATTTTAGATACTTCATGTAAGTGGAATCATGCAGTATTTGTCCTTCTGTGCCTGGCTTATTTCACTTAGCATAAAGTCCCCCAGGTTTATTTCTATTTTCTCAAATGGAAAAATTTCCTTCATTTTTTTAAAGGCCCAACGGTATTTCATTTTATGCACACACACATATTCTATGTCACATTTTCTTTATCCATTCATCTGTGATGGTCATTTAGGTTTTTCCACATCGTGGCTATTGTGAATAGTGCTACAATGAACATGGAAGTGCTAATATCTCTTTGAGATCCTGCTTTCAATTCTTTGGATAAATATCCAGAAGTGGGATTGCTAGATAACGTGATAGTTCTGTTTTTAGTTTTTTTTAAGAACCTCCATATTGTTTTCCATAGTTGCTGCACCATTTTATATCTCCACGAACAGCATGCAAGTTTTCCTGTTTCATCACATCCTTGCTGACACTCGCAGTCTTTTTAAAGGTTAAATTTTTAATCCTTATTTTGTAAGTGAAGGCTCAGCAGATAAGACTGCTTGCCCAAGTCACCTAGCTAGTAAGTAATAAAGTTGGAATTTGGACCCAGGATATTTGACTTCGGAACCTATGCCCACTCCACAATACTGGCCTGGCTCTTGTGATCACTGTGTTGCAATATAAGTTAAAGCAAGTCAACTGGGGAGTGGGCTAAAATTGATTGGGAGGTTGAAATTACTATTTCTGAAACCAAAGTAACAACCTAAGAAGGGCTACTTTAGCCTTTGATTCCAGAATTAAAATATGTGGAAAACAGACTAAGGTTGGGGGACATGAATCTGTATATTCCACATTATACATTATAGGGGAAGAGAAAAATCATTTCAGGGTATTTGTTGCTGTTGTTTTTAAGAAATAAAATTTTGGGGGTGGTGCCTGTGGCCCAAAGGAGTAGGGCGTCAGCCCCATATGCTGGAGGTGGCAGGTTCAAATCCAGCCCCTGCCAAAAACTGCAAAAAAAAAAAAAAAAAAAAAATTAAAAAAAAAAACTGGATTGTAAGACATCAAGCTAGCCAAAAACATTAAAAAATAAATAAATAAAAATAAAAGAAATAAAATTTTGGGCAGCACCTGCGGCTCAGTAAGTAGGACGCCAGCCCCAGATATCGAGGGTGGCGAGTTCGAACCCAGCCCCGGCCAAACTGCAACAACAACAAAAAAATAGCCGGGTGTTCTGGCGGGCTCCTGTAGTCCCAGCTACTTGGGAGGCTGTGGCAATATAATCACCTAAGCCCAGGAGTTGGAGGTTGCTGTGAGATGTTTTGCCACTGTTCTCTACCGAGGGCAACAAAGTGAGACTCTGTCTCTAAGAAAAAAAAAAAAAAAAAGAAAAGAAATAAAATTTTATGATGTACAGTAGGCCTAGTACAGACTCAGCTCAATTTTTCAACATTTCTGTATATTCACAACATCATATAAAAATTAAGTATGATAAAACAGAGCATCACAAATATATCAGACTATATTTCACATATTCTGTTTACTAAGGCAGGAAAACTGTGATAGATTTCAGAACCATTTCTGCAGAAGGATTGAGACAGGTTTTTCAATAGCAAAGAATTAATAATAAACTCTCCTAAAAGTTTATTAGGATAATTTCCAGACAATATGATGACTTGTTAGACCTCCATACAGTGACATTTAGATGAGTATAGTCTCTTACCTTTAGTACTTTGCAATCTTTTTTTTTTTTTTTTTTTTGCAGTTTTTGGCCAGGGCTGGGTTTGAACCTGCCACCTCCGCCATATGAGGCCCGGTGCCCCACCCCTTTGAGCCACAGGTGCCTCTCCTAATACTTTGCAATCTTAAAGAGTCAACATCAAAGCTTCAGGTATCTAAAATTTTCAATGAATTAATTTGTAAAATCTCTGATTTAGATATCTAGAGATAAAAAAAAAAAAAGGTGGCACCTGTGGCTCAAAGGTGTAGGGCGCCAGCCCCATATGCCAGAGGTGGCATGTTTCAACCCAGCTCTGACCAAAAACTGTAAAAAAAAAAATTAGAGATAAAAAAAGTGATAGACATATGTCTGTTTATATCTTCCCTCTTGCAACATTGCTTACAATAAACATTCTATCCTGTTTATTAGGAGAAAAATTACTTCTAAATTTTTATACAGTATTTTGATTAAGAAGAACACTGATTTACTATTATTTCTTAAGTATATCCTATGGATCCATTATTGGGATCTGTGTTGTGAGGGATATAATTAGTCCTGCCTTCAACAATATGTACTGGTATGCGTTGGGGGCCTACTGCATTCTAGCCATTGTTCTAGATGCTGTATACGGAAGGCTACAATTCCTTGCCTCAAGGAGTTCACAGACACAAACGACAACAGTCAGAGGTAGAAGGGACCCCAGACAGGATGTAATCCACCATTCTCAATTTACTGTTAAGGAGTCTGTGGTTTAGAAATGTTAACTTACTTAATCCAGGCTCAGGAGGCTCACAGTGGTAGAATAAGAACTAGAAACCAGCCCTTTTGAGTGCTGATTTTCTGTTCTTTTGATTATCCCAATCTATTTGGGAAAACAGGATACTCCCACGTGAAACAACTTCAAAACAATATCAGACAAAACGCTGCTAACAAACCATATGGTATTAGCCATAAGTTCAACAGGAGTTAGAGAAGAACTGGAGACATCCAACAGAGCGTAAATCTTCTGAGTAATGACATGCAATTTATTTATAGCAGGGGAGACTTGCTATGCTTCTGACATGTTGTAAGGATGAATGAGATGAAGGCATTCCAAGGAAGCAGTACTTCCCTCTGGATCTTATCATCTTACTCTAAAAAGATATGCTTTCATACATAAGCGAATATCTCTTTCATTTATAACAGAAAACACGATATAAATTAGGAGGGAAATAATTGATAAAATAAAATACAAAGGCTATGGAGTTCAGCCTCTGGTCATAAATTATACCAAGAACTTCTGAGATCCAAAATCTCATGAAAACCATGTATATTCTTTTCTGAGTGTTTCTTGAATGAAAGAAAATAAAGCAAAGAAGGAGAGCATTCCTATGTGAATTTTTTTTTAAATTTTTTTGCAGTTTTTGGCCAGGGCTGGGCTTGAACCTGCCACCTCCAGCATATGGGACCAGTGCTCTACCCCTTTGAGCCATAGGCACTGCCCAGATTTTTATTTTTTTGTAACAATGAAGTCTCTCTATTGTTTAAGCTGGTCTGAAATGCCTGGCCTCAAGTGAACCTCCAGCATCAGCCTCCCAAAGTGCTAGGATTATAGGTATCAGCCACTATGCCCAGTTTACTGTTGATGTTTGTACATAAACTTGTCACATGGGCGGCGCCTGTGGCTCAAAGGGGTAGGGCGCCGGTCCCATATGCCTGAGGTAGTGGGTTCAAACCCAGCTCCCTGCCAAAAACTGCAAAAAAAAAAACAAAAACATAAACTTATCACAGATGGGTAACAAACAGTGCATGGACCAACACATGTACCCAGACTACACCCTGAGTAGCACTTTACTAGAGAAAACACAGAAAAGAATAATATGAACCCCTGTACATCTAAAGCTCTCAAGTTATTGTGAAGACAAATAGGTAAACATACATTTGCTACATATTACGGCAAGTGTAGTGGTCACCCCAAGTGTTGTTCAGCAATTAGACTCTGGGCCTGGCTGGTAGTGTAGGGGAATACATCAAAAGATATATGTTGGGGTAGAATAGTTTGGAGTGGTCTCAAACTATTCTTTCCATTGTTTTGGCTGCAGGTCCCAACCATATTGCTTTTCAAGAGTATAGTTTCAAAGGGATAGCCTTGATGTTAACTATAGAATTAGGGGTCATGCTGAGGATGGCCTTGTCTTATAAGATGCTACTTGAAATTCCCCACACTTCGGACTGTGGATAGGGATTGCACAGTGGGATGGGAGAGTTTATCAAAAGTATGATTTGCTATCTGTGGTGGTGGCTGTCAATTTCCTGTCATATATTGCCGGGAATTCAGGGAGCTCTGGGGATAAGAAAGGACTTTTATGGAAGCAAACACGTGAGAGGTCAACTGCTAAATGCCAGTTGGCTTATTAAGGACCCAGGCTCCAGAATATAAAGACCCAGAAAGAACTTAGTGAAATTATTATAGGTTCTCCACACCATACATCAAAATAAATATGTTACATTACCTGAACCACTGTGTTTTTTGGTTCATAATAATTCAAAGCACAATAAAGTATGTGTGAATTGCCATGTGGCACATAAAGCCATGCCTCAGGCATCACCAGTGTTTGGATTTAAAGTTACTGTACTCTCAGTCACCAAACTACAAACCACTTAAATTTTTATAGAAAACCAAAGATTCTATGCTAGACACACAAAATGTTAGATATACATACAGTATTATCTGCCCAATCAAAAAAAAAAAATCAATGGACCAGGGTATGAAGAAATATGTTAGAAATCCAGATCAATATTCCTTATACAAACAAATACAGAATATTTGTAGCAATCAACATGATACCACAAATAAAAATTTCAATAGTTTTTTTTAAGTCTTGGACTCTGACTTACAAGAACCTTAGTATATTTTAGGATTTAGTGAAGGCAAAGCGTAGTCCCTGGTCTGAGGAGAGGCTATCCATCCACAGCTCACAATGCAAGCATCTCAGCGAGTCTATTAATTTTCCATACACATGGAGCCAAATTCTGCCTGGGATTATTATGCAATTTTCAAAATGGCTTTAAGTCTTTCAACTTACAAAGTTACCATTTACATTGCACTGGCCTGCTGGCTGGGATGAATGAATGAACACTCTTTCCCAAAGGACCATAATTCATTCTCTGATCATAGCATATACATTTGGGAGCATTGGGATCAGTGTGCCTGGCGCCTCCCCTCCCCTCCGCCCCACAAAGGAGTCATACACTGCAAGGGAAGGGGAGACAAAGTGGCTGTGTGCCATAGAGTGCTGAGGTGTGGCTAGGGAGGTGTTGACCAGTATAACATATAAGCAACTGTCTACATGATGTGATTTCAGGTGCACCAAAAAAGGCCTCATTGCCCCTCAGTTTAAACACTCCCTTCCCACTGGCAGATGCCTGGAATTCCACAGTTTTTAGAGCTATGTTCCTTTAGTTTAAAGCTTTGATCCTGTTAAAATTCTCTTACCCCTGGGTGGGCAGTTCCATTCTATCCTATCAACCATATATATTATAAGCAGATGAGTTTTAAAGTTTCTTCTCTGAAAGCAGGTTTTGAGAGTGGGGTTCAGGGCAGAAGATACTGTGTACCTGAGAGAGACAGAAAGAGGAGAACATTACCTGAGGGGCAAAGGGAACTGGGCCCAAGACAAACAATGTGTGCGTGTGTGGCCGTGTGCAGGGCTGTGTATGAGCTCCTCCCATGGCGGCAGCTGGTGAACACCCTTTCTTAACCCTCTCCCAGAAAACTTGATTTATGCTGCTTTTGGAGCCATGGAACCAGACTCTCCTCCCAGCTATAGCAAGATAATAGCTGTTGGCTACAGCTGGGAATTCTCGAATTCATTCAAACTGGAGACTGGGAGCAAAAGGTGAAGAAAAGTTCTTCTGGGCCTGCTGTGCTAGGTAGCCTTCCTCTGGGGTCCAAAGAGAAAGATGGGGCCCAACAGTGTTACCTGAATGCTTTCAACTGGGCCTGAAAGCATAGAACCATGAATTGTAGAAACTGAACCCTGGCTCAATTAGCACATCCTTTTGTGATTTTAGACTGATTGTTTCTCTTTGCCTCTTCTAGCTGAAGAGTAAGGGTGAATCATTGGTCTTCTAACATGAGGAAGGGAGCTTTGAAAGGTAAGACAGTTGTTTATGTAAAGGAGAAAAAGAAAATGCTGTCTTAGTTCATAGTCACCCATCTGGACAGTATACAGTATGTAATGTAACAGATTTCATGCTTTGGTTTAGGAACTGGATTTTCATCAGTAAAACTCCATGTTACTAGGTAGGCAGAGTAGAAAGCTGTCCATGGCATTCCTGCAAGCTTAACCTGACCAAAAACCTGTCCTTCAATGCCTGTTTCAGTGCCTGAAATTTCATTGTTAGAGTCATCACTTCAGGGCTGGAAGGATAGAAAGTCTTTGAGAGGCACTTGTAAAAATGGAATCACTTCTTAAATCTAGCAAATTTTAACCTTAGGTGAGCTAAAAGCCCTGAAGTAGCTGCTTTTGGGAGGTGTGTGTGGGGAGGATCAGAAGCTTTCAGGCCAAAGAAATATTTCACAAAACCTCAGGGCCCGATTGCCTATGACCTGGCCCGCATCCTAGTCATTCACATATTACCCCACATTTTGTTACATCTTCACATTCTCAATACTGTTTAGTATTTTTAAGTAAGCTCACCCTTTTACTGAAATGAATTTATCTCAGCACTACCTCTTTTGCTTTGTCCTAATCAAATCATGGCGTGGAAGTACCAGTTATATACATATTTTTTTTTCTAATCCACCATTAAAATAAATATTCATTAAAATAAAAAGCAAAACTTCATTGGTCCACTTCATTGAGCCCAGGGATTCACACACTTCAACTTTGGGAAGCACTGTCCTAGCTCATACAAAGTGTATTAGATATAAAAACATATATTAAAAATAAATCACAGCCCCCTTTTTCCAGGTACTTAAGACTCAGTAGTTGAAAACAACTGTTGCCTTTGTAGTTAGTTGCATGAGCTCTGGAAGATCATGAATTTATGGGAGGTCATGTCTTCCTCTGCAAGGTCATGAAATTCAATCAATGCTTGCCTTCCAATCTGCCCTTTGGTCACAGGGCTCCACAGGTGGAACATATCAAACTCACCAGCCAAATTATGACTCTTAATTGGTGTTTCTTTTAAAGTGGATATGTCATTTGTCAAATGTTCAATGCAGGCGCAGGCCTAGCCCCAGGCAAAATTATGAAGTAGGAGAAGAATGCCAGATACATGGGCAGCACTCAATGTTTGTTGAAAAAAAAAAGAGTGAATGAGCCCTTCGTCCTTGACTCCTTCTCTCCCAGCCCCCATATCTAGTAGGTCACCATTCCCTTTTAAATCTATTTCCTAAACATCTCTGGTAGTTTTTTCTCTTTCCAAATCTCTTCTGCTACAGGTATTGGTCATTTCTTGTCTAGATTATTTTCACAGCATCTTAACTGACCTTCTTGCTTCTAATCTCCACAGTGCTTCTGGAGATAACTTTAAACATGATTGTGGCACTCCTGTGCTTAAAATTTCCTTAAATGGTTCTTTAGGCTCCTTCACATGCTTCAAGACCCTGCATAGTCCTGTAATCTAGACCTTGCTTACCTCTCTCACTTTACCTCTTCTAACTCCCCAGCCTGAAATTATTACTTGTACTTCCCATAGTTCAACTGGACTGTGACTGGCCCTCTCAATGTCTTTGTTCACGCTACTTTCTTTGCCTGGATATCCTTCCACCTATCTGTTTTTCTCAGGTCAACTCCTACTGGTCTTTCAAATTGGAGTTTAGGGCATCATCTCTTCTGGAAGCTTTCTGGGATCCCCACCCCCACCCACTAGCACTTAACCACAGTGCATTAACATTTGTTTGGTTGTTTTCCCCATTAGGCTTGTACCTCTTTTGAGATCAGGCACCACTGGTTAATCTGAATCCCCATTATCTGTTTGTATCCCACAATAGCTGGCACGTAGTAGGAGTTCAAATATTTGTTAGTAAATGAATGGATGAGTGAATTAACTCCTTAGCGACCCTCTTCTCTTTTGTCTGTCTTCTCAGCTCACAAGTCCTGGGACACAGCCTCCTCTGCTCTACCCCCACACTTTGCATACCCCAGACAACTTATTCAGAGTGTCTCCAGCAAAACCTACTTTCACCTAGGTCAAAAACTAATTCACTGGATTTCTAATGGTCAAATTCAGGCAGGAGAGGTGGAGTTGTGGGTCTAGATGACCTTTCAAACAGCCTTCTACACCGTCTATGAAATAGGCTAGCTCTGGCTCAACACATTTGCTGTATAACATTATTTTCTAATGAATTATGCTGCCTTTAAGCCCCAGGTTATTTCGTTGTCACCAGTAATGCTTTATTTTGGGAAAGTCCACTCAGGGCTACTGTGCTGGAGATAGATTCTTTTAACATCCTGGGATCAGGTGCGGTGCTTTCTCTGACTTTGTATGGTTCTATCCGATCAAAACTAGCAAGTAAAGGGGCTCTCAGACTTTCTAGGTACAGTATTCAAGGGCAGGCTGTGAAAACCCCCAACGGTCCCCAGCTGACCCTGAACGTGACTATTTGTGGTTTGGCTTTGAGAACCTGGCCAGAGATGCGTTGGGAAAACCGTTAACGGGAAGCTACTCTCTGAGAGCAGAATGAGGACGTGGATCTCGTGCGGAGAAGGAAGACCTTGTGCAGCTCCGGACCAGGTTGGGAGAAGGCCTATGGCGAAGCAGAGGGGCACCTAAACCAGGGACCCTCCGCCCCCAGGAAAGGTGGAGAGGTGGCAATAATCCTAAGGGGAAAAGCCCTCTAGGCTGCAGGCCAATGAGCGGCGGGAAGGAGGAGTGAGGCTGGGGAACTTCTCCCAGAGCCAGTCAGAAGGGACGGCTGCTGAGAAGCCAATCAGCGCGCTGGAGGCTGCAGCCCCTCTGCAGTAGTTATGCCAGAGCGCCCTGTGTAGAGCGGCAGCGAGCGGGCAGCTGGGCTCGGCTGATAGGAGCCACCGCACGCGTTCCTCACTCTCCTCTCATATTGCCCTTGTCCGTGTTCGGTCCCACCGCCAAGGTGCTGAGGTCAGCCCCACTGCGCTCCACGCCGTGCTTCTGCACGCCGCAGGCTTAGCAACTGCACCACCGCCACCGCCTCCCGGCCGCGGCTCGCCGCGCCCCGCCCCGTCCCTCCTCGCCCCGCCCCATCCCAGTCAGCCCCGCCCTGCCCCGCGCGGCCAAGCAGTTCCCGCCCTCGCCCAGCACTCAGGTAGCTGCGAGGAAACTTTTGCAGCGGCTGGGTAGCGGCACGTCTCTCACTCCTCAGGGCCACAGCCAGGACTTGCCGAGTCCTGGGACTGCTCTCGCTCCCGCTGCCACTCTCCTGCGCTCTCCTAGCTCCCCGCGAAGCAGGATGGCCGGGACCGTGCGCACCGCGTGCTTGGTGGTGGCAATGCTGCTCAGCTTGGACTGCCCCGGACGGGCACAGCCCCCGCCGCCGCCGCCGGACGCCACCTGTCACCAGGTCCGCTCCTTCTTCCAGAGATTGCAGCCAGGACTCAAGTGGGTGCCTGAAACTCCGGTGCCAGGTGAGCTTGGGGTCTCTTTCGCGTTCTCCGCGCTCAGCGGGGAGCCAAAAGGCGCGTGGTTCTTGTCTACCAAGCGCGCTAGCCCTGGGCTCCGGTCGTACGCCCTGCAGCTGGACACCTGGGAGTGGTCGGTGTGCCTGTGCCTGGGGCCTGGCCGGGTCTACCGAAGGAGGAAGGGAAGGCGCTTGTATGTGCACCGTGTCCTCATCCCCCAGGCTTGTGCTGCTGTCAGGGAAGGTGCGAGCGGGAGGAACCGCGGGGATCGCTTTCTTGTGAGCGCCCAGATTTTGGGAGGCGGGAAGGTTGTAGCTGTTTCCCCGGGCCTCTGCGAACTGGTGCCTCAGACCGAGCTGGTTCCTCGGGAATTTGCCACCCTTGCTCGCACGTATGTGTGAGAATTTCAGCCTTAGCTGGATCGCAGCTCCAACCACCCTTTTCTCCACCGTGCCCCTCACGCCCTCCTTTCCCCAGCCTGGGTTTTCCAAGGCTCACGGGCCCAAGTGCAGGCAAAGTTGAGGACAGATTACCGAATCCACAGTGGCGGGCAAAGACACGCTGAGGGAAACTTTTGAGTAGGAGGGTCTTCCAAATGAGGAGAACTGAGCCCTTCCCTTCAAAACAGCGTCCCTTCTTATCTAGGTTGGCAAAATCGCTTTTAAAACGGTACTGCTGGCCCAGGGAGCCAGAGTCCAAAGATGATTTAACTCCTCCCCTTCCAAAATTCATTTGCCTTCTTGACAGGCTGGACCCTGAAGGGAAGATGATTTTAGGTGGAGGAAAGTTTCTGAACGCCTGCCTTTTGTTCTACACAATCAGATTGTGCCGTGAGGACGTATCTTAACCTCAGCCGAGGGCTGCCGCTGTCAACAGATGAATATTAATGGCCTTATGTGATTGACTGTCCAGCGGTTGGGCTCCTAACGCCTGCCTTAGGATCCAATTAGGACAAGTTGCTACACTGACAACGTGGGCAAGAAGAGTCAGTTTCAAACAGGTTAATATATCGGAGATGCTCTCGGAAGAAACAGTTGTATTCGCTAACTGTATGATGTTTGTGGCCTCCAGGGTCCCTTCTCGACTCTTGGGTTTTAGCGAGGAGCGCGTCTTGCGCTTCTGAGGGATCCTGGTGCAGCCCTAGCCAAAACTTGGCTGGTGGCTCTCAACAAGTCATGGAGGCGGGCCTGATGGTTGGACCAAGTTGTGAATGTAGATGCGCGCCCTGTGGGCGCTGCCAGCAAGTGTTCACTGGCAGGAGGTTACCTAGGCAGCCAGCGTGCCCTCAGCCTTTTCTTTAGGTTAATGAAAAGAGCAGAGCGAGCCTGCTGTTTAGTTGCAAGGGTAATTGGTCACCCTTTTTGGTGACTGAAATGCATTTGCGCATATGTTAAATATTGCTTTGCAGGATTTCTCTGTAAGGGAGGGTAGAACCACCTCTTCCACTGTTACGTGTTAATAACATACCACGTGGGCGTGTGCAGGAGCTGTAAGGGGCAACCTATGAATCAGTTCCACAGAGCTGAAACAACAGGCGAATCTTTCTCCCCTGGAAGTGCCATGGTAATTAGATTTCTAAGGACAGAGAATATACTTTTGTTGATAATGAAAAAATTGGTCCCCACAGGCTGAGCCCCCATAAGATGAATGGGCCCAAGGTTGGGGTTGGGGCCACATTGGCTGCTTTTAAGCCAGGGACTCAAGGTGGTGCTTAACAGAAAAAAAGAGGAAAGCACAGATACTCATTTAGCAACCCCCTCTACACACACACACTTAGGAAGGCATTCACCCTCCCCCTGTTCTCTGGCTGCCTGCCTCTTTGCAGCATCTGTATAAAAGTATTGCAAGAGCCCACACAATGTGTATGAGATTTTGGCCAGGACTTCCTCCTGGCCTAGAGATGGCCATACTTATAGAGAACAGGGACTTGTAATAAAGATTTTTCATCTTTCTCTACTATTTCATGAACTCTATATAGAAGAAATCACTTTTCACAGTTTTTCATCATATAGACCCAGTATTCCCTGTTTCGGTTCTATTTAACAAATGTATATGGTCTTGAGCACCCTCTACATGGCAGGCCTTGTCCTGACTCGTAGGACAAAAGCCAAACTTCAAATATGGCGATCTCCATACATCTACCATGTATCCTGGATTTTCCGGGGGTGGTGCACATATCCAGTACTCTTTCCTGGCATGAAACCATGTGTCCTGAATTTTAGTTGGCCAAATATGGTCACTGTAGTTATGGAAAACATGGTGAAAATCCTAATGTCCATGTGTGGAAAGAGCTCATCAGTATTTCAGGAAAGAGGCGATAATAGCAGACGAAATACAATGGCAAGTGCATAATTTCAAAGTGAATAAATGTGTAATTTGCTGCTGACGTTCAGTGGTTGGAAATTGAAAGGGAGCTGCAAATTATTTGATAGTTATGAACCATCATGATGACTGCTTGACTTTTTTTCACCCGTCTATATTTTAAACCATGTTCAGTTTCCCTTCTGCACTGCATTAAGTGCCTTAAAGCCTTCCTTGTCTGCCGATCAAAAGACATTTGGTCACAGTGAGGAGAAATCCTTAAGAATGTTCTGAATCACTTAGGGGGAGCATTTGGGATCGAGCACCAACTTGGCCATTAGCAGAACTGGGTTAGAGTGGATAAGGTACATTTCTTATGTTAATATAGAGTAGACTAAATGGTATTTGAGATCAGCCAGCCTAAAAAATAAATCACTGGTGCTGAAGGACTACTCTAGACTTCCACAAAGCTGTTCTAAAGCCTTACAATCTCATGTTCCCATTTCTTTTGCAGTGTTCAAGGCACAGGATAAGGGTCTAATAGCATGTCCCCAAGATCCATAGATCTCCTCATACCCTACTTTTTTTTTTTAAAGGATTTGTAACTTGGAAAGCACCACAGATGGAAACCAGGCGCATGGAGTTAGCGTTTGGCAGAAAAATCCATATAACTTCCAGTGCAGCTCTTTTGCCCTTATTTAATTTAGAAAAATTAAAAAAAAAAGCCAATGAGCTCATAAGTCTAGATGTTTATTTTGTTTTGCTTAACCTACCCACAGGCGCAATCAAGAATGGATACAATTTTAGGCAAGGAAAGTGAGCTAGTAATCAGACAATGATGTTTCCAGTTGTCTCATGGGAATGTTACAGAAGTCTGAAAAAAAAAAAAAAAAGCCTCTAAACAAAAATCAAGTGTAATTCACTTTATGAATGCCATACACCACTTTCATGGAGGGGGAAGTGTAGAAGACGGATGGTAATGAGAAAATCAAACAAACCCTGGTAGTGTTGCAACTCCCAAAAGATTGAGGGATCTTGTCTTGGAGGGCTTTGGAAAGTGCAAGAACCAAACCAGAAGGCCAAATCCCTATATGGGTAAAAGGCAGCCTTGAAGAGCCAAAATTTACTTGCAGTTTCTGAAAAAAGAAGAAACAGTATAAAAATAAAAAGCAACATTCTTTAGAGTTTGGTATTCATTTTTTGTTTCTTTATTCCTTTCTTTCTTTCTCTCTCTCTCTCTTTTTTTTTTTTTTTAGTGTGAGAACTAGCAACCGTATCTGGGTTGCCAGCTGTGGTTCCCCAATTAGTTTGAAGCAGTTAGCGGTTGTAATGTCTGGAGAGAGACTAAGAAGTGAGGTGTGAGAGGGTTTTTTTTTTTCCTCTGAGATTGCGCTAAACATTTGGGTGAGCAGGTGATTTGTTAAAACTTTGAAAAAGTTGTATTATTGTGTGCTACATTGGAATAGGTTAGGGAATTCTTTCAAATGTGATCTGAATATATTTATATTCCTGATATTGGTGCTGAGATGTGCTTAGAAGGAGCCATCAATCTGATGGAGAAGATGACTAATGATTGGCGGGGCATGTTGGTCTGGAAGAAGTCTTATGACTGCCAACTCCTTGGCAGGCTCTGTATTGGGTGCTGGAGGTACAGAGAGGAGTGAGACACAATTCCTTTGTCAAGGAACTCACAGTCTAGTGGGGGAGCACACAAGAAAACAGGCTTCCCAGGAAACTTGTAGGATTAAATAGGGTGAAAAGGGCTAGAAAAAACCTCCAGGAAATTGGCTGAAGTGGTCACAATAGCCAGCCTGGGCAAGGGAAAAGAACCGAAGAGATAAGAGTGGGAGATAGTGAGAAGTCTCTTAATACGACCGCCATCTTAAAAAGAGTTTTCTGAATTCTTGGAGCAAATTCCATTTTGTAGGCATTAGGAAATACAGATATAAGATTTTGATGGATGCTAGATGACACAGATGGTGTCAGTTGTGCAATGTGTTTTTTTTCTTATGGGCTGGTAGGTTGTATCCTATGTTTTGATGCAATATTTTTGAGTATTCTGCTACTTCCATCTTTAGCGTTGAAATGTTTGCTATTCACTGTAGCCTAGAAAAGGGCTGCTTATTACCAACCTGGGAGAAAAGGATCCTGGATTTGCCTGGTATGAGACAAGACAAAAAACATGTTTTCTCCTTAAATGACAGCTATCAACAACCACGCCAACTTCAGTGTTTGATGCGTTTACAAAAGCATGGGTCTTAAGTGGTATCTTATTACTCATTTCTAAGAAAATTGAAGATAATCACTTATAACTTGTGCACACAATACATCATTTGGAAAGAATTTCACTGGGGATCATGTTGCTCAACTGAAAAGTTCTGGCATGCTGAATTTGTACATTTTTGTGAATGCTTCCTTTTACTCTGATCTCTAGCTTTTTTCTGCATATGGTTATTTGTATGTTTTAGATTATAAGCTTCTTAAAGGGAAAGCACTACATTTGAGCAGGGTTGAACACAAGGCTAAGAGCAACAGACAACATTTGGTAAATAACTGACAAAAATGGAATTTCTGGTCCATTATGTATTCTCTGTGAACTCTCACATACTTTCTCAAGCTATATGTCATCATACTTATTTTTATTTTTATTTATTATTATTATTATCATTATTATTATTTTGCAGTTTTTGGCCAGGGCTGGGTTTGAACCCACCACCTCCGTCACATGGGGCTGGCGCCCTAGTCCCTTGAGCCACAGGCACCGCCCCATCATACTTATTTTTAAAGCTTAAGTTCAAATTGCTATGGTGCATTTTGGGGGTGTGTATACAAACTTTTCAAGCTATAAATATTTTGGCTGGAGATAGACACAGGCTTAGCTCAGTTAGCTGGCAACACTTACCATCAGGCAGGCCTTATTAATGTTGAGTATCCAAAGAACAAATTGAAATTAGCAGCATTGTTATGACTGGCTTAGTATCATTAAAGATCAACAATTATTATAGCACATAAATTGTAGGGCATCTGTTAAATCAAGCCCTCTTTGATTTAATGTCAGCTAGACCTTTCTCGCTAAGGTTGATATTACCATATTTGGGAGTTGAGCTGTAACCACAAGCAAGAACCTGTTGAAGTACTTCACAGGTTTCTTTTGCCTGGGATCAGAATTCGTGTATAGGCTCAATTGAAGAGGCTATTCCAGGAGCCAACATCTGTTCAGGCCTAGCCAATCTTGTAAATGGGTTCGATGTTTTTGGTAATCTAGGATCTAATGGAAAGTGTGGGCAGAAAAATCCCTCACTTATCTGTCCATATTTAGCAAATTGTCTGGCTTGAAACAGGAGCCTCGTCACTCCATTAAGAAATGAGCATCAAGAAAATAGAATACAAGTCATGGGCTCCCGACTGGCTTTAGAGACATCATAAGGTAATGGGAATATAACTTCTGAGACATAATGACAGGGAGAAAGGTTCAGAAAGCAAGGTGAAGGTGGGTATATCAGAGAGAAAATGTGCATTTTGAAATGCTGTGTGTAGGGGAGTCTCACTCGAATATCTTGTTGAATATCCAAAGTAAAGAAAATTTAGTTCTGTACTTCAAATTAGGCCAATTAAAGATGTATTACCCAATTGTTAATTATTAGGAATACTAGTTTGCAATTTTTAAAACAAAAATGAATCCAGATTGATTACTAAGGTGTTTTTTACTTTTGCCTCTCTTTGTGTGTAGCTGGACAAAGCCTCATTTGAGTTTGTATTTTTCCTCATGAATAAAAAGGAGTCAATGTTAGGACCAAAATGCATTGCTAGTGTTCCAAACAGCTAATTACTTTTGGTAGATGAAATTGTATTTATATGCTAGATTAGTAAATCTACTAAGCTCTTTGAAGCACACTTAATAAGCTTATATTGATAAATAATTGATAGAAAGGGAGATAAAATACAAGTGAAAGTAACAATAAGAAGGGATAGGAAAATCAAAGCCATTATAAAAGAAACCTGCATGCATTGTATTCTTTCCATCCATCTGAAAGTTGAAAGATGTACATTTCTCAGCAGAAGTGATGATTTTGAAAATATTCTGTATTTTTCAAAATTTCCACAGTGAAACATATATTTACTTCTTAGAGAAAGCACAACTTTACATTAAAAATTCACTTGGCCCTTCTGAGCCTGCCTTTTGAGAATAAGTTTATTACTAGAAAATTAGAAGTCTCAACTATGGCAACTGTAAGGTACATGTTTCTAATTATATTTTCCCTGCTAGACTATCTTTATGGTTAGAGGTTGTATCTCATTCATCTTTGTATCCCCAGACTGAATGAATGAATGGAGTTTGAAATGCATTACGAACACAAAGTTTTCATAAATCCTATATTTAAGTAGTTGATTTATTTTTACGAATACTAAGGTTTCTAGAAAATATAAACACTTTTTCAGGTCAAAAATCCATTTTTTGTCTATTAGGTAAGTGATAAAGTATATTGGTTTAATTCATTTGGCTGTACAATTACTCTCTGGAAGAAGTAGACTAGCCAAATCATACAAGAGGTAAGTATTTTGTGTTGTTTTTTTTTTTTTTTACAAGGATATTTTAAGTAATTTAAGGATAAATTAAAGATATATACATATACATAAATGCATATATTTATCTTTGTTTAATAGATCTGTGATATTTAGGTTTGTGAAAATAATGCAACTTGCTGTTAATTACAGAAACATACATTGAATATATGTAAGTTGTTCCTCATTGTTTGATGTTTCTTACCTATGACATCAAGCTTCATATATGTACATTAAAAAGGGTATAGTCCAAAGTGGATTTTCAGCCATGGAAATTTTATTTGGGTAGGATAGAGAGCCTCACGCAAATTCACTTAGTTTCTGTCTGCATTAGGCCAAACTTTAATTACTTGGCTAGAGATGTCCTATTAGGAAGTCCTTTCGGATTGTGGCCCAAGTAGGAAAGAGGGTAAAAAAGAAAGGGACAATGTTCATTTGAAAAAAAAATTAGAATTCAATTTACATATTGTCCTTCTTAATTCTGGTTCTGCTCCTTCTCTCCCAAACCCTGTCAATTAGTACTTACAGTATGTATCAAGGCATCTGGAGATTCTCCATTGCTCTGTGTCAAATTTCAGTTTGGATGACTGAAGCTGAGGGACACATGATGAATAGAGTAAGAGAATGACAGATATAAGAAGGAGATTAAAAGCTCTCTGTCTAGTATATACCAGAAAGTTAACTGGCATGTAACAGATGGAAAGGATTAGAAAACAGTTGAATTTGGAAATTTGCGTGTGTGCAGAGATAATACAGAGGGATGTCCCAATTGCATTTGGTTCTCAGAAATACTTTATCTGTACTTCTCCTTACTTACTTTCATGTCTGTTGCTTGTTCAGGGCATCTTCTAGACCATTTGCTATTGAATGCAGGAGCTGTGTTTGATTCATTGTGATATCCTCTAGAATGGTGAGGAGAGTGCCTTGTGCAGAGTTATTAAAGAAATTAATAAATTAATTAGTTGGAATAAATGTGAGAATAAACTTCTAAAGGCATAGTCTAGCAGGCTTGACCTCTGTCCAATGAGATCCTAGAATGGCATACAACTGTAAAATATTGGATTTTCTGAATGCACCATTGTCTAAACTGATTTTCTGCAGAGACAGAAGAAGGGTTGGTATGTCAAGGTAGCATATTTATCTGTTCTCTGTGGCCCTGGGAGCTTTGTTGCCCTTTTATCAAAACTGAAGGTTGAAGAGGAGGTGATAAGTAAGGAAAGATTTTTAACTGCTGCCTTACCTAAATGTGGTGTTTGTATATATTTTATACACACACATATATACAAAATGCACACACACATATGTACATACACGCATACCTACCTATATATTCACAAATTATATGTATGTATACATATACAGATTTCTATTATTTTGATAGTAATAAACAGTAATTTATTAGTATATAATTCACATAGAATTTAAACTGATAGTTGTAAATTGTTACTCTTAACAGTAGGTCACAATCATACCTTCTATTGGTGTCACGAAAGCCTTGCTTTTGTATCTCTCATGTATACCCAGTGCAACACTCATAAAGTGTCTGTAGTTTCTGAGTTCCTACAACCTGGCTGGTTTTAACTCACATATTTGTACACTCATACATATACACATATAATATCCCTACATCTATCTGTATGGCTTTAATAATCTAGAGAATAAGCGTAACTTAAGTCTGGGAAGATCTAGGAGGTGTAGATTTTCAGATATTGGGTAAAACATTTTCTGTTAGATTGGCCCCAAGTTGTTGCTTGTTCAGCTAATTGTCACTGATATCCTAGAGCTACTGTTTGTTTCTTGTTTTTGTGACAGAGTCACTTTGTCATCCTTGCTAGTGTGCTGTGGCATCACAGTTCACAGCAACCTCAAACTCTTGGGCTTAAGTGATTCTCTTGCCTCAGCCTCCCAAGTAGCTGGGACTATAGACGCCTGCCACAAGGCCTGGCTATTTTTTGTTGCAATTGTCATTGTTGTTTAGCTGGCCTGCGCCAGGTTCAAACCCACCAGCCTTGGTGTATGTGACCTGAGCTGTAACTACTGTGCTATGGGTGCTCAGCCCATAGAGCTACTGTTATTTATCAAGTTTCATCATTTCGGGTGGCATCTGTAACACAAGCGAGTAGGGCGCTGGCCCCATATGCTGGAGGTGGTGGGTTCAAACCCAGCCCCAGCCAAAAACTGCAAAAAAAAAAAAAGTTTCATTTCCCCAAGTATAAAGATGTGATCCTTGTTAAGTAGTGACAGTTAACCCATACTGTGAACTTGGCCTATTTTGGAGCCAAATTCTAGCACAGGCTGCATTGCATGTTGCACTCCATAGAAATGAGACTGTGACCCAAGAGGCAGTTTCCAGGTTAGCTTTCATGGAGTGATTATATTGGGGACCACATTTATCTGTTTTGGAAAACAGATGGAAAGTTTTAGAAAAGGAACTCACTAATAATGAACTTCATGTGTTATCTCTGCATTAATAGTTTAAAAGGTTCTTTATTAATTCTTCACTTCAATCAACATTTATTGAGCACTGATTCTATGTCAGGTATTGAGCTAGAAACTGATGAACAAGATAAAATCATTGCCAACAAAGAGCTCCTTGCTTAGTGAGGGAGACAGACACGGAAAACCAAGGATGTCAAGGCAGCACGAAGAGGAATATCATAGAGCTGGCCACCATGCAAGGGCCTAAGGGTTCTGTATCTATGGAGGAGGGGTGCCTGGTTGCTTTAAAAGGGCTATTATGTAAGGCATGTGCAAAGGTATAGTGTTAAGAGACAAAATGGCACGTTTGTTTGGAAGAGTTTGTACTGGTTGGAGTACAGATGTAGAAATGAAAGGAAGATGAACTAGAAAAGTAGGCAGGAAATGCTCAGGAGTTCAGGTTATATCCAAGGATAATGGAGGGGGGGCAGGAAAACCTTTTAAGAAGGGAAACATTTGTTTTTAGCACAGAGGATAATTGGGGAGTGAATGGTGGCAGGGAGTTTTGGTAATACAGGAGATAAGACAGGGGGCATTAAATCAGAAAATAAAAGCTAAACTTGAAAGAATAGAGGAAGTAGAGTCAACATGACTAGGTGACAGGATATGAGGACAGAAGGGAAAGTCTGGAACTTCTAGCTTTTCTGGGTGATGGGGCTGTGGCACATAAGAGATTCTCAGTAAATATTTGTTGAATAAATGAGTGAACTATAGGAACAGCATATTTTATTTTATTTTATTTTATTTTACTTTATATTTATTTATTTATTTGAGACAGAGTCTCACTATGTCCCCCTCAGTAGAGTGCTATGGAGTCACAGCTCACAGCAACCTCAAACTCTTGGGATTAAGCAATTCTCTTGCCTTAGCCTCCCAAGTAGCTGGGACTACAGGTGCCTGCCAGAACGTCCGGCTATTTTGTTGTTGTTCTTGTAGTTGTCGTTGTTGTTTGGCAGGCCCTGGCTAGGTTTGAACCCACCAGCCCTGGTGCATGTGGCAGGCACCCTAGCTGCTGAGCTACAGGTGCTGAGCTGAGAACAGCATATTTTTTTTAGAGACAAGAGTCTTATTTTATGGCCCTTGGTCCAGTGCTGTGACCCTCCACAACGCCCGCCTATTTTTTGTTGCAGTTTGGCCGGGGCCAGATTTTGAATCTCCCACCCTGAGTATATTGGGTCAGTGCCCTACTCATTGAGCCACAGGTGCTGCCTGGAAACAGCATATTTTAAAGGGCTGGAACAATGATTTCAGTTTTATTTATTTATATATTTATTGCATTTTTTTGGCTGGAGCTGGGCTTGAACCCACCACCTCCAGTATATAGGGCCAGCACCCTACTCCTTGAGCCACAGGCGCTGCCCAATGTGATTTCAGTTTTAAATAGGTTGGGTTTGAGGGTCCTTTGATCATTGAGGTAGAAAACCTAATTGAGGTTGTGTTTTGGATCAGAAAAGAGGGAGAAATCAGGGCCGGAGATGCATACTTGGAAATTATCAGCATGTAATGGTAATTGAGGTCCTGGGAATAGATGAGATCACTGGGAAAGAGTGTATGTATTCTTCTGGAGTTCAGGACAAGCAAAGTTGGGACTCATCAGCATATAGGCTTAAGTTGGAAGTCATGGATGTGGATGATATTTTCCAGGCCTTTGCATGTGACATGTCTTAAAATGTATTTTGCCAACATCTGGTGATTTGTTAAAAAAACTGCCAAAGACTTCAAGAACTCTCTTAAGAGAAAGTATGAGTGAGTATATGTTGTAATAGTTCAAAACTTTGCAAATAAGAAAATGTATTACCACACACACACACATACACTCTTTTATGTAGAATAAAAGGATCAGATATATATTATTAGAATAAAAGGATCCGATTTCTAGTTTTTGATAACCATAATTAATATTATGCATGTTATTTAAACTGAAAGTTGTTAACTGTTACTCTTAGGTGGTCTTTCACAATCATACCTCATATTACTTTCATGTATCTCATGTACACACAATCCAGCCACTCATAAAGTGTCTGTCACTTCTGAGTTCTAGTGACCTGTGTGGTTCCAACATGGTAGCTCCTCTGTCCCTCCTTGGGGGGGGGGGGGGAAGTGGTGGCCACACTCTTCCACTCTGGAGAATGAACACACTCTTCCACTCTGGAGAATGAAAGCTAAAACAATATGTAGCTTTTGGAGCTTTGGTTTGTATTCCCCTTCAGACTTGGCCTTGCTGGCTGGTCTCTAAAACATGTGGTTCCAAGTAAAGGCTAGGAATGCTTGTGTAATGAGGCTGATCTTTCTTTAGTGCTTATGGAGATGTAATATATTTTTGGTTTGGGGTGGAGGAATGTTGTATACTTTTTGGTTTCTCGGGCATAAATGATTTCTTTAATTTTCTTGTTGTTTAGGAGGTTGCCTTCATCAGGGTTTCCACTTGCATTCACCATAAGCTTGAAACTCCTTGTATTCCAGTAGATTTTTTGGAAACCACTTTCAGGTTGATAGAATAGTTCAGAAGGACCACCGGGGAAGATCATAAAAAATAACATTTACTAAAAAGAAAAAAAAAAAGAAAACTAACATTTACTGAGTGCCTACTATGTGTCGGTTGCTTTATATGTAATCTCTCATTTAATCAACACAGCAAACTGGAAAAGTAGGTGGTATCATCTCCATTTCACAGATGAAGAAACTGAGGCTCAGAAAGGTTTACTTTCCCAAAGATTGTGTAAATGGTGGAGCCAGGATTTGCATTCGGGTTTGTCTCACTCCATAGCTTATTCTCTTTGCAGTGTACTCCGTAGACCACAAGGAGGAGGAATATAGTCTGTACATAAAGTATTTGACTTAAATTCCCACACTCCTTTGACTTTAGAGACATTATGTACTTTGGGATTCCCTCCTACTTGATTCTGTCTTTGCTTGTTTGCCGTCTTCCTCCTACCCTTTGGTAGATGTAAGTGTCCCAGTAGTGTTTGTCCTTTGCCCTTTCTGTACTCTCTTTGCTCATTCCCACATTCATTCCCATGACTTCATTATCTTCACTGCTTGAATGACTCTCGTATCTCTATCTTGCTCTTCAGTTCAGTATTTCCCAGTTGCCTGCTGGACATCTCCATCTGGAAGTCCTGCCAGGGTTTCACTTCCAATAGAGCCAATTAGTCCATCATTTTCTTTTCCCATCTGCACAAACTTGTCTCTCTCTAACATTCTACATTTTTGGTGATGGCATCTCTGTCTGGCATCCAGATTTGAACCTTGAAATCATGTTTGACTTCTTTTACACATGCTACACCCAAATTAAGTGGCTAAGTACTTCAAGTCTTGCTTCCATCATGTCTCTCATTCTTATGCCCTTGGCATGTGTGCCCTCTATTTAAGTGTAACAGGCTGAGAGAATGAATGAGAATGTGATAATGAATGGGCTAGAGAGAGCCAGCAGATCTCTGCTTGGTGGCTAATGTCTTTCACTAGTTTGGAAAGCACTATCTTTGCTCCCCTAGATGAGTAGCACCTCTAGTCTAGGCTTTGTCTTAATTTAATCTGGCCAGAGGCAAATAGCTCCTGAGATCAGTTTGCTATTACCCTGGGGGACGAATGGTTGCCTACTTTCTCTTTTGTCTGCATTTTGGGGTATGTCTTCTTTGCCCATCTCCAGAAGTCAGAGTGGAACTTTTGAAGGGTTTCGAAGATCTATAGAAGAACTGTGCTCAATGTTTCAAATGGTCCCTTTTGTTTTCAGGAAGTGGTTTTCTGCTTTGTTTTGAAACTTCAGAGTTTATTTCTGAAATAAAGGCTTTCTTCTCTCCACAGCATTCTGAAGATTTTATGGAAGTGTTAATTTCTAAAACCTAAGTCATTTCTTGCCTTTAAAACTTCCATGCCGTGGGTCACTTTAGTAGTGTTGCTTGAAGGTTTCTTTGGCCCTCAAAAGCCATCAGATTGCCTTTTCTTTGTTCTTTGAGAGTGTAAGGTTGCCCCATTCATGAAGCCCGAAGGTGATGGTGGGACCAGCATTTATTCAAACATTCGAAGTCTTCCTCAACAGTATCCACTTTTATTTTCAAATTAGATCCTAGTGGAAATGAAACTTACTACCAACTGACAATTCTGGGTAGAATGGGTAAAAATTCCTGAAAAGCTTATCAACATTTCATAGAGTAGTGATAATAAGTAGCCTAGGTTACTCTAACATCCTATTTAAGGGGAACAATGGATGCTGGATGTTTTGTGTAATCATTGCAGCCCTCTTGGGGTTCAGTATACCTGTAGAGCTACTGAGGGCCCACCTTTATCTGTCCATGAAATTGCTCCCCACATCTTCCTTTTCCCCCTTCTTCCCATCCTCTCTTAACTGGAAAGGAAGGTGCTTATGGTTTGTTACATTTATTGAATGGTTTTGTTTTTCTTGTTCCCTAAAAAATGGATGAGTGGGGCAGTGCCCATAGCTCACTGGGTAGGGCGTCGGCCACATACACCAA
Source organism: Loris lydekkerianus (assembly GCA_963574355.1). NCBI lineage: Eukaryota > Metazoa > Chordata > Mammalia > Primates > Lorisidae > Loris > Loris lydekkerianus. Next base: position 10,863 of record CAUYPK010107339.1, on the reverse strand, counting down.
GGCTGAAGGGTTCGAACCTGGCCCAGGCCAGCTAAAAAACAATGACAACTGCAACAAAAAAATAGCCAGGTGTTCTGGCAGGTGCCTATAGTCCCAGCTCCTTGGGAGGCTGAGGCAAGATAATCACTTAAGCCCAAGAGTTTGAGGTTGCTGTGAGCTGTGACACCATGGCACTCTACCCAGGGTGACATAATGAGACCCTGTCTCAAAAAAAAGGTGAGTAGAATGTTTTATATCTTTCTCTGCATTTTAATTTTGTTTCCTTTTTCTGTATCTTTGATTTTCTCGTCTCCTTTCTCTTCCTTCATCTTCCTCACTCTCCTCCACACCTGCCTACCCTCTCTGATTCTGGAGAGAAAATGGGCTTTCATTTCTGCTTACATACTTGGTTTGAGTACCTGCTTACTTCTCTTGGGATATTGTAATGTCTATTACTTAGTTTGAAAATGAAGAGCACTGAAATATAAACCAATGAATTTACATTCCATTTTTCTGGGAAGTGAGTATTTAAAAGGCTTTTTGGACAGACAGGACAAGGCTAGATATACCTGACTCATTTACCTCTGATCATGGCTATGCAGTTTGTATTCTCTCACTTTGTCATAATTCTCAATGAATGCAACGTGTATCTTTGTTCTTAGAAATCTCTTTTCTTACACTGAATGTTTTCCTTTTTTTCTAAACATAAGGAAGTTCCTTTGAAACACTGCTAGTGTGGGTTGAAACTGACACCTACCTTGTAGGGTAACTGAATTATAGCTCACTTTTCCCTGATGAAGTTATCACATTTCAGGGACATTGTTTTGCTTGTGGGGTTTTATTGTCCCAGTTTCAATTTTGACTTCAGGTTAGAGATTGTATTCCAATTGGGTTGTTCCTTGGTATTTTTTATTTGTCTTTATACTTATGGGGATCTTTTGTTTGTGTTGTATCGCTCTTCCAAGGTTGGCCAAGGTTGTTAGGTTGTGCACTTAGGTATAAATATCAAGCAAGATAACTTAGAACGTGCTTGAAGACATTTTAGCCCTGCTCCCACCCTCCTATCCTCTAGCTCATTTTTTTTTTTTTTTTTGTTTGTGCAGCATCACAGATGGTTGCTTTATCTCAGATGTTTAGATTTGGAGGACATTCCTTTGCACTTTGCTTGATGGACACCATGAAATAGAAGCTTTGAGTCTATCTTGACTACCAAAATGGTAGCACCAAGTAACAGGCTCCTCTTCCTATTTTTTCCTAACTACTCATCCAAACTCCTCTAAGCCAGAGAGTTTTAGGTATGAGATTGTGTGTTTTCTAAGAAAATATTATGGATAAAGACTAATGTTCTCAAGTCAGGAATAACAATTAGTACCATTCATTAATCAGGGGGCATGTTTTGACTTTGGGTCCTGACTAGGAAATATAAACTGTGAAAGTCACACATATATATGAACCTCAGGCAAATTTATGACTTGTCAGCCTTTTAAGGTTAAATTCTTAACCCCAAATTGGGGGCTGGCTTTATATGTGGAGTCCAGCACATTCCTCTGGGCCACTGAGCACGCCCCTCCCCAGCCCTTTGCTTAACATCAGTTAATGGCCTAATGAGCAAGAAGGATTTCTGCCTCTTATCAGCTGCCTAAACAGCAACAGGAAGGCTGATATACAGAGTACAGGTCAAAACCTGAGTTCTTGAACCAAAAAACTACAAGGTCAGTTTAAAACTCTAGGTATGTGGTATCTCCATAGTCATCAATACCTGTCAGTAAAGGAGCTAGACACTTGAGTTCGAACAAATAGTAATAGTTATCAAACATATGAACAGTCTAATTAATTTTACTAATAGTTCTTTCCTTCTGTGTTTAGCTCTTCTATAAATAGCCTCCATATAGTCTTTAATGAGCTTTTAGTTTGTGCCTGGAGGTTGTTACGGTCATGCAGGACTGTGTGATTATCAGATAGGGCTGATGATGGAGGCAAGAATATTTATATTTTGGCCCAGATTTTGGAAGCATCTGCCAAATGAAGGTAAATAGATGTCTAGCACTACTTTCATTTCTTCTTAAACTGAATTTTTGAATAAATATACTTTCAACTTGCCAGAGAATTGGAGAAATTTTTGTGCCTCCTCATATTGCACTTAGACTTTTTAAAGGAGAAATAGTCATTGCCTATTTCTTAGATCCTCTTGGAATCCAGGCTCAGACTCACATAGAATAAACATTTTAGGGTATTCAGTGCCCATCATAATGAAAGCCCCTTGACTTTCATCTTCTGCATTTGCATTTTTCAGAGACAATAATGAAAACATATTTTTTTTCAGATTCTGTTGTGTTATTGAAAATCCTATTTACATAAACAGGCATTGTTGTGGCTTAGGGAAGAATGCGGGGTCCCATTCTTTAGCTCCTTGTATATCTTTGCTAAGGCTTGTCTAAATAGAAGTAATGATGCTTTAGTCTAAGCAGCTTTTCTCATTTAGGTAGGCAGGGTGGTTTGAAATTTCAGTTTACTAGATAATTGAGTCTCTTCTTCTTAATTATTTCAGGCATGCAGGTTGCTCGCTTTATATGGTAAAGACCCTAAAAATCTAGTAATCTCCACAGGCATCCGTTTGGTAATAAAAACCTGTGCGTTTTCAGGGGTTCATTTTCCTGACAATTGTCTATCACCTACCCACTCCCACCCTTGAAGAAATTCTGCTACTTTTTAAGGCCGTGGTCTCCTCACAGTTGTAAAAGCACACTTTGAAAATATATAAGGATGTTGCTGGAATTACTGGATCTAGAGGAAATTTCAATGTATTCAGATTCATGCTTATTACACAACTTTGATTTAGAGTTTTTAATAGCCTTGTCATATTTCTTGGAAAATCATGTGCCTGACTTTGCCAGACTTGGTTTTCTGCCCTGAATGAAAAACTGAGTATCAGCAAAAGTGTAGCCTATGTATCCCCTATTCTATCCTTAAAAAAAAAAAAACAAAAAAAAAACTCAAAGGTCATCTGGTACAGAGTGAGGTAGGAAAAACTAAAACAAAACAAAAAAGTCCAAGTTGCCTTCACATCTGCTAGTCATTCCCACTGGTATGACTTCAATTCAGTAAGTTTTTATTGAGCACCTGTGGTGGGGGCAGTGCTAATAATCGTTAACATTTATTGAGCCAGGCGCTGTGCTAAGCCCTTTATGGACAACATCCCTCTTAATCCTCACAATAGCACTACCAGGTGGGTAGTGTTATTTTGCCCATTTTACAGATGAGAAAACTGAGGCTTACAGCAATTTAGTGACTTGTTTAAGGTCAAATAGCAATGAAATGAATTAAATCTAGTTGGTCTGGTTCCAGACCCATGTTCTTTTTTTTTTTTTTTTTTTTGAGATGGAGTCTCACTCTGTTGCCCAGGCTAGAGTGCCATGGAATTAGCCTAGATCTCAGCAAACTCAGACTCTTGGATTCAAGGGATCCCCTTGCCTCAGCCTCCTGAGTAGCTGGGACTATAATCACCTACCATAATACCTGGGATCTCTGTCTTGCTCAAGCTGGTCTCCAACTCCTGAGCTCAAGTGATCCTCCTGCCTCAGCCTCTGAGAGAGCTAGGATTACAGGTGTGAGCCACTGTTCCCAGCCAGAGCCATGTTCTTAACCATTACTCTTGTGATGGCCTCAGCATTTCCTGAAACCAGTTTTGAGAACCCAGTATGTATGAAATGCCAGGGATGCAAAGTCAAAGACTCCGCTTTCTCTGCTTTTGGTGGGGGAAACAGATGTCTAGACAGATGAGGGCTAGGCATGGAGATGTCTCCACATCTGTTGAAGGGAAGGAGGAGGGGATGGGAAGACCAGTGGCTTGAACCTATGGGAATGCTACATCACATATGCAGCCCAGCAGCGCAGGGTCACAGACATTTCTTTTCCTGTTTAGTGAAGGTCATCCTTTGAGTTGAACTATCCCAGTGATTGTATCAATTGTATCACAGTTTGTGATAATTGGCCCCATAGTTCCAGTATCAATATTTCTCTTTATTTCAGTTTTCTCTGGAAAAAAGGTAAAAATTAAATGAGGCAGATATTTCTAACTAAATCTGAAGGCAAGTCACATAAGACTAGCAACCCACAGGGACACCCTAGATCTAGGCTTAGTTTGTTGAACTTGATCTGGAGCCCACATTAGGCTCTGGAGATTTCTGTCTCTTAATCACACACAGCTTGATGGGAGAATGAAGTTAGCATTAGCAATTTTGTAGTTTTTCATTAAAATCATGAGAATGGAAGGGAAATCACCAGATCATCTGTTGGCATAATTTAATTTTTGTTTTTCATAGCTCCTGGAGAAAGCAAGAAGGAAAACAGCATTGTTGAAAAGTCTTTTGTGTGTTGTGTTAGTAACTTAGATTTTCCTCAATTTTAGAAAACCCTCGGTTCAGGGAGATGTGTGTGTACATGTGTAGGGGGGTGCTTTTGAAACAATATGTTTTAGCTTGTTCTTCTTCTTTTTTTTTTTTTTTGTAGAGACAGACTCTCACTTTACCGCCCTCAGTGGAGTGCCGTGACGTCACAGGACTCACACCAACCTCCAGCTCTTGGGCTTTCGCGATTCTCCTGCCTCAGCCTCCCAAGCAGCGGGGACTATAGGCACCTGCCACAACGCCCAGCTATTTTTTGGTTGCAGTTCCGCCGGGGCTGGGTTTGAACCTGCCACCCTCGGTATATGGGGCGGGCACCCTACTCACTGAGCCACAGGCGCCACCCAGTGTCTCACTCACTCTGTTACCCTGGGTAGAGTGCTGTGGCGTCATAGCTCATAGTAACCTCAAACTCTTGGGCCCAAGTGATTCTCTTGCTTCAGCCTCCCTAGTAGCTGGGACTACAGGCTCCTGCCACAACATCCGGCTATTTTTAGGGACAGGGTCTCACTCTTGCTTAAGCTGGTCTCAAACTCCTGAGCTCAGGTGATCTACTTGCCTCGCCTCCCAGAGTGCTAGGATTATAGGCATATGCTTTAGTTTCTAACCTCAGTTTACCAAAAACTACTGTGTCTCCATGTTTCTTAAGAGTTATTCTGTGGTGGTATGCTTGACAACTCCCCTCCTGTGAACTTGCCCTCCATTAGATCTTTTCCCCAGATAGGGGTTGCCACCAAGTCTAGACTTCAATAACATGGCACAGGAGGGCCAATTAGTGAGGATTCTGATTCATGTTACATGATGTTGGGAGGAAGTGGAGGAAAATCTGTCCTTCCCAGTCCTTCACATACTCAAGTTTTAACACAACGGTATATGTTGAAGATGTATAAAATTACTGGAGCATTTACACAGCTATTCCCTAAGATAGCATAAATGCCACAGCACTAGAGCATGTCAGTGTAGACACTCAGATAAGCTGAAGAATGGGAAAATGGAAAAGATCAATAACAGTGCTTCTCAGGGATCAAGAGTGAGTGTTTGATTTTCTTTTGGTTGCATTTTGCTCAGATGTGGTGTGTCTGTTGTACTAACAAGGCAACTGACTCCCTTTTCCACAGGTTCCTTTCGCAACGGAAGGGGAAAGATATAATAGAGGGCACAGATTATTTACAGTGCCTGAGAATGTAATTACAAGGTGCAATGGCTTGAAACTGAAATTTAGGTTAGCCATTAGAGCCGGGAGAAGCATCTTCACAGTAAGGGCAATTGGGCAATGGAAAGATTTGCCTGGGAGCTGGTTAAACAGTATCTCCAGAAATACTGAAGACTAGGCCCTGGGTAAACTACCAAATTCAGGATTGGGCTGTAGGCTTAGACTGATAGGCATCTTTCATTATTGCCTGGCTCTCTATGTGATTCTTTAGTTGCTAATAGCTTGAAACAATGTTTTTCATATATTTAAAACATGCCTAGTTTGGTAAGCATAAAAAACCAGATGTTTTTGAGCAAGAAGAATGAAGCATTTAGACTGGTCTGAGCAGTTTTCTAACAGAATTTCTGGAATATGGGCCAACAACTGAGGCATTATGATTATGATTATAATTATTATTTGCTTCTGCAAGGCTTCTTCCTTCTTATAGTATGGGATTATTGCTGTTAAAGAAATTGTCAATAGTAGGCAGTGCCTGTGGCTCAGTGGGTAGGGTGCCGGCCCCATATACTGAGGGTGGCGGGTTCAAACCCCCCTCCCTCCCCCCAGGCCAAACTGCAACAAAAAGATGGCTGAGTGTTGTGGCAGGCACCTGTGGTCCCAGCTACTCTGGAAGCTGAGGCAGGAGAGTTGCCTAAGCCTAGGAGTTGGAGGTTGCTGTGAGTTATGATGCCATAGCACTCTACTGGGGGCAATAAAGTGAGACCCTGTTTCTAGAAAAAAAAAAAAAAGAACTTGTTGATGGGTTCTGTCAATATTATTTTCTTAGGGATGACCCTACGTAAAATTTGTATTTGGTCCCTGTTTATCTTTATCTCCTTTTTGACACTTCCCTGAGACCCTGTCCAGGTGCTTGGAGCTGCCTCTTTTCCTGTGATGGAGGAAGATCCCATTGAGGTATGAGGACATTAGTCTTTAAGACAACACCTGATGAAATGGCTTAACCAGAACAGCAACTCACCCTCAATGAAACATTTGGACATTATTAGGCCGATAAGTTTAGGTGGGGTAGAGGGGGGAGAGAGGGCATATTAGTTTCCTAGGGCTGACATAACAAGTTGCCTCAAACTGGGTGATTGAAAACAACTGAAATTTATTCCCTCACAGTTTTGAAGGCCAGAAGTCCAAAATCAAGGTGTCAGCAGGGCTGTGCTCTTGGAGAGAATCCTTCCTTGACTCTTTCAGCTTTCTGGTGGCTCCCAACATTCATTGGTTTGTGGCCCTCCAATCTCTGCCTTTTACAATAGCCTTCTATTCTTTCTGTGTCTTCCCTCTGTTTATCTCTCATAAGGACATTTGTTGTTGGATTTAGGGTCCACTCACATTAGCCAGGATGACCCCATCCCCAGATGCTTAACTTGATTACATCTGTAAAGGCCCCTTTTCCAAATAAGGAGGTCACATTCACAGGTTTCAAGAGTTAGGCCATGGACATATATTTTGGGGGGACACAATTCACCCCACCATAGAGGAGAGCTATCTGGGGCCTCTTAAATCATACCTGTGTACCAGACAGAGGGCTCTAAAGGGAACTTGTTTGAGGAAGCTTAAAGTCAGTTGTAAAATGTCAGTGTTTCCTGAGAGGGACATGGGTGACAATTGCTGTTAACTCATTTTTCAAATGGTTAAATTGAGGACCTGGGGAGTAAAATGACTTACCTCAGGTCACCCTGGCTCAGAAGAATTCTAAAACAACAGGCTACCACATTATTTAGCATGACTTTTATGTTTTACTTCACAGCTCTTATTGGGCTTTCTTTTCTTAAAAAATACATTTTTTTTTTGTTTTGAGACAGAGTTTCAAGCTATTGCCCTGGGTAGAGTGCTGTGCTGTCATAGCTCATAGCAACTTCTACCTCGGGCTCAAATGATCCTCTTACCTCAGTTTTTCTATTTTTTCTTTTTAATAGAGATGGGGGGTCTCAATTTTGCTCAGGCTGGTCTTGAACTCGTGAGCTCAAGCTATCCACCCACCTCAGCCTACCACAGTGCTAAGATTACAAGTGTGAGCCACCGCGCCCAGCCAAAAACTACATTGTTTTCTAAACCTTTTAGCCATGGGAAGCCAAATGTTGCTTATTACTCACCTGAAAAACCTTTTCTTTCTTTCTTTTTTTTTTCTTTGCAGTTTTTTTGGCCGGGGTTGGGCTTGAACCCGCCACATCCGGCATATGGGGCCGGCGCCCTACTCCTTTGAGCCACAGGCACTACCCCCCTGAAAAACCTTTTCACAGGATCTGTAGGATCAAGGTGATAGTGTCCTTTCAATCTACTAAAGCTTTCTACCTAGTCTTTGTGGTTTGCTGAAATATCAACTACAGGGAGTTTTGAAGCCTAAAACATCTGTGAAGCAAAAGACTGTTTTTGGAGGTTAAGGTATATGGAGTTTTAGGTACAACTTGCATGCAAAGTGGTAAGTATACACTTGTCACAGATGAGATTCTCTGAAGAAATGCTGTCACATTTGCTTATGACAAAAGGACCAGTTCTAACATTTATGGCTGTGGGGCATCTTTTTTCTGATGCATTATTAGAGCGTACCAGTGACAACTGTGGTGCGTCAAGAGATTAGTGAGTTAGAATATGGCCTTTATGGAAACAGAGAGAAAAAAGAATCGTGGAGGTCGTGAGATTCAGCCTTCTAACTAGTGCAGGAGTCCCTCATGTGGTATCCCTGATATTGCTTCCCAAATTATGCTTGAAGGCTTCAAGAGGCAGGGAGCTTACTATGTTTAGGAAGCAGGCTCTCATTGCTGACTAGTATTTATTCATTGGTTCAAAAGCATTTATTGAGTATATACCATATACTGGGCACTATGCTATGTCAGAGAATACAGAGATGGCCAAGGTATAGTTCTTGTCCACAGACACTTCCAACTTAATAGGGATAAGAAATCTATTCCAATGAGTACAAAACATTACATAAGATTGTAAAATACAATCTTAAGAGAGATACAAAGTGTGCTGAAAATTCTCAGAGATAACACCTCATGGGCTTTATTTTGAGGGGAGAGGTGAGAAAACATGAAAGAGACCCTTGAAAGAGACCTCATGGATGAAAAGGTTTTAATAACTGAAGCTAGGGGAAAAGCACTCCAGGGACAGGAATAAAGTGAACAAAATAGGGATTCAGAATATGGGGGCATGCATTCAGGAAACCTTAAATGAGAGTTTAATTTAATTATCACAACTGCCACCTTGACAGTAGATATTTGTCCCCATTCTATAGATAAGGAAGCTGAGGCTCAGAGATTAACATGTCTAAGATTACACAGCTATTAAATGGCCAAATTGGGGTTCACACCCCAGTCTGTCTGATTTCAGAGTTTTTCGCTTTGCCGCTGCATACTATCCCATCAGGAATCTATCTGGCATTTGTTGGTCTCTGGAGATACAGGCGCATGTGGTTATTACTTGGGACACAGTGCTATAAAGGCCAAGCTGTTATTTTTTGCCTTGTCCCATGTCCATTTATCACATATATTCAAATGCTATTGACAAAACCTTCCTGAAGAGGCAAGAGGAAGTCCTCTGTTTCTTTTGTGCCCTCCCAGTGCCCAATCTAGGATGGGATCAGTGAAAATTGACTGACCTACAGTTGGGAAACTTAGACCCTCTAGTCCAATCTCTTTGAAGAAACCAGGCTCAGATTTGGGATGGTACTCGGTTAAGTCACACAGCTAATTTGGTAGCAGGGCGGATAATAGTATTTTAGCCTTGGTAAGGAAGCGCTCTTTTCCCTCTGATGTGATTTCATACACAGGGGGAGGGGCCTAGTGCTTAGATTGGTCCTAGGGTATTGAAATTCTCAGCTATGTCTCAGGTCTGCATATTTAAAGATTGTATCTGAAAAATAAAAATTATACATCTCCTGCAAGACAGGATCTCTGATACTTATATGTGTAGAATAACAATTATTGAACAAGTGACTAGAGGAGACAGAAAAAATACCTTAGCTTAGTTCCTCTGGCAGAATTCTAAACTGAAAGATTCTGTACCCCAACTCCAGAGTAGCTGGTATTGTTCTTCAACCCAATTTTCTTTTTATTCAAGAGTTCCTTCCTATAATCACTGATATATTTTTGTATGCGTGTTTGTGTGTGGGGGGGTGGGGGGTGGAGAGAGAGATTGAGAGAGAGAGAGAATGAGAATATTTCTGTTTTTTAAAAAGTTGCTCTATAAACAGTCCCATCACTGGGCAAGAGACATGAACAGAACCTTCTCTGAAGAAGGTAGACGAATAGCTAACAAACACATGAAAAAATGCTCATTGTCCCTATTCATCAGACAATTGCAAATGAAAACCACCTTGGGATATCACCTAACCCCAGTGAGAATAGCCCATATCACAGAGTCCCAAAGCTCTAGATGCTGGTGTGGATTTGTAGAGAAGGGAACACTTATGCTGTTGGTGGGACTGTAAACTAATACAGCCTCTTTGGAAAGAAGTATGGAGACTCCTCAAAGAGCTAAAAATAGACCTTCCATTTAATTCTGCAATCCTATTACTAGGCATCTACTCAAAAGAAAAAAAAAATCATTTTATCATAAGGACATTTGCACTAGATTGTTTATCATAGTTCAATTTATAATTGTCAAGATGTGGAATTAACCCAAATGGCCATCAAACTGCGGTATATGTATACCACGGAATACTGTTCACCCATAAAAAAGAGGGCGGGTTTACATCTTTTGTGTTAACCTGGATAGAGTTGGAGAACATTTGCCTTAGTAAAGTATCACAAGAATGGAAAAGCAAGTATCCAATGTACACAATACTAATTTGAAGCTGATAGATGAAGTAATACATGCCCATTCAAGAGGAAAACACAATTTGCCTTGGCTCCTGTAGCTCAGCAGCTAGAGCGCTTGCTACATATACCAGGGCTGGTGTGTTTGAATCCAGCCTGGACCTGCCAAACAACAATGACAACAACAACAAAAAAATAGCCAGGCGTAGCAGTGGGCCCCTGTAGTTCCAGCTACTTGGGAGGCTGAGGCAAGAGAATCACTTAAGCCCAAGAGTTTGAGGTTGTTGTAAACTGTGACACCATGGCACTCTGGTGACAGAGTGGGACTCTGTCTCAAAGAAAAAGAAAAAGAAAACCCCCAAGTTAAATCCCGTTGGGGGGCTTGGCGCCCATAACTCAGTGGTTAGGGCACTGGCCACATGCATGGGGCTGGTGGGTTTGAACCTGGCCCGGGCCTGCTAAACAACAATGACAACAAGAACAAAATAGCTGGGCCTTGTGGTGGGCACCTGTAGTCCCA
>CAUYPK010107336.1:0-35635 GCA_963574355.1 Loris lydekkerianus | reverse complement strand
AGACATTGCTATATTCCTTGATCACTTCTAAAAGTTTTGTAGTAGAATCCCTAGTGTTTTCCAGATATATGATCATATCATCTGCAAAGAGTGAAAGTATGATCTCTTCTGACCCTATGTGGCTACCCTTGATCGCCTTTTCTTCCCTAATCGCAATGGCTAAAACTTCCATTACAATGTTAAAGAGCAATGGAGACAATGGGCAACTTTGCCTGGTTCCTCATCTAAGTAGAAATGATTTCAATTTAACTCCATTCAATACGATATTGGCTGTGGGTTTGCTATAGATGGCCTCTATTAGTTTAAAAAATGTCCCTTCTACACCAATTTTCTTAAGTGTTCTGATCATGAAGGGATGCTGGATATTATCAAAAGCTTTTTCTGCATCAATTGAAAGAATCATATGGTCCTTATTTTTAAGTTTGTTTATGTGTTGATTTACATTTATAGATTTACATTTATTGAACCAACCTTGAGACCTTGGGATAAATCCAACTTGGTCATGGTGTATAATTTTTTTGATGTGTTGTTGGATTCTGTTTGTTAGAATCTTATTGAGTATTTTAGCATCTATATTCTTTAGTGATATTGGTCTATAATTTTCTTTTCTTGTTGGGTGTTTCCCTGGTTTGGGGATCAAGGTGATGTTCGTTTCATAGAATGTGTTGGGTAATATTCCTTCTTTTTCTATATTTTGGAAGAGGTTTAGTAGCATACATACTAGTTTTTCTTTAAATGTTTGGTAGAATTCTGGCTTAAAGGTATCTGGTCCTGGGCTTTTCTTTTTAGGGAGATTTTGTATAGTTGATGCTATTTCAGAACTTGATATAGGCCTGTTCAACATTTCCACTTCGTTCTGGCTAAGTCTGGTAGGTGGCGTGCTTCCAGGTACTGGTCGATTTCTTTCATATTTTCATATTTGTGAGAGTAGAGTTTGTTGTAGTATTCATTAAGGATTTTTTGAATTTCTGAGGAGTCTGTTGTTATTTCATCATTACCATTTCTGATTGATGAAATTAGAGATTAGACTCTTTTTTTCCTGCTTAGGTTGGCCAAAGGTTTATCTATTTTATTGATATTTTCAAAAAACCACCTTTTGGATTTATTGATCTATTGTATAATTTTTTTTGTTTTCAATTTCATTTAATTCTGCTCTGATTTTGGTTATTTCTTTTTTTCTAAGAATTATTTTTTAAAACAAAGAGATAAGTATGCATGCCTGTACCAAATGACGTAATTTGTGTATAGAGAAGTTAATAATTGCCCCTCTTATCTTCCGATCCCATTCCCTGAGAAAACTGATGCTGTGCATATTTTCATACTTTCTTTTGTGTTAAAACATGAGTATACAAACCATGAACACATCTGCATTTTTTTTTTAAAGCCAAGAAACACACAAAAAATGGGAGTATAGGTAGCACCTGTGGCTCAAGGAGTAGGGTGCAGGCCCCATATGCTGGAGATGGTGGATGTAAACCCAGCTTTGGCCAAAAACTTCAAATAAAAAAAAAGGGAATATGTTACATTCGTTGGTCTGCAACTTTCTTTTACCCCATGCTTAACTAAACACCATGGCCATTCCCAAGGCCAAGCCAATAAACCTAACATTTGTTGTTATTATTTTTTCATAGTAGTAAAAGCACCTGTTCTATTGATGTGCCATAGTTTATCTAACAAGTCCTCACTTGGAGAACAGTTAAGGTGTTTCTAGTGTCTTATTGTGTGTGTGCATGTGCCCACCACTTCTGACAGTGCTGTAACAAACGTCTTTATTCATAATAATAAGACCTTTCAACTGTTTTCAAATACACAATCTCAGTTCCTTTGGGGTTAGGGGCAGACAGTTCATCTTCTTTTCCTTTGTAGAGCATTGTGGTGAGGAATGTAGCAAGTGGGTTTTAGTCCAGCTTTGCTACTAACCAACTCACTGTGTAACTTTGGGCAATTTCCTTCCCCCTCTATATGGGTCTCAGTCTTTCCATCTGTTAAAGGGAGAATTGGGCTGTGTGAGCCCAAAGAATCTTTCCATTTCTAGGATCTTCTGGGATTGCAAGTTGCACAAGAAGAGGGACCATGTTTGTTGTACTTACTGTTGTTTCCATCATAGACCCTTGATGAATATTTGTTGAACTAATGCATGAATGAATTTTTTGTATTGTTTAAGGTCACGTAGCTTATTCAAGCAGAGCTGTCTGAGTGAGCTCCTAGTTCTTTTTTTTTTCACTCTACATCATGCTGCCTCCCATCTTTTAAATGTCTTTGCCCTTGACCTTTACCTCTTGTAACCACATGATCTTTTGCTCGTCTACTGATACTCACATGATGTGTGATTCACTGTCAGCATGTCTTTTACCTACTAGGCCAGGGTTCTAATTTTAGCTCACCATCATTGACTACCTGTCTGGTCTTGGGCAAGCTGCTTGACTCTGTTTGCTCCTCTACAAACGGAATATAAGTTTAGTATTTAACCATGCAGATGTGCTTTAAGATAAATTATCTATCAGACTACCTGTGACTTGCCCAGCAAAGTGCCTGGTGGATAGGAGGAGCTCAATAAATGGTTGCAATTGTGGTTTGAGGAGATGTACCCTAAATGATAGCATTTTGATTTAACAAGTGTGTATTGGTTTCTTTTAGATGTGATACATTGGCCTAGGTATTGCTGTGATTCAAAGGTGTGTGATTAATGTGGCCAGGGTATCTGGAATAGTATTAGGAAGGGGAATGCATGCTAGACAAACAGTATATAACCTTGGTCCACTAGCAGAAACACTTATTTATTTATGGATTACCTCCTAAACATCAGTTAAGGCTCTAAAACACATATTTAATCCTCATAAAAGCCCTATGACGTGCCACTATTTTTTCTATCCCCAGAATGAGGAAACAGAGGCTCAAGCAGTGGCCTTTTTGGTCAGTGGAAGTCAAAGGCCTACAGTCTGGGCCATCCCATTTCCTTCACTGCTTCCAACACTGTGCCATGATTTTTACAAGACGGGCTGGGACCTACAGGTAGTGCTGCTCCACATAATCATTTTACTAATACGTACGAAATATTTGCTATAAACTGTATTTTCTCTTGAGATGCTTTTTGAAGAAGATGACATTCCCATATTGCTCTGGATCATTCCCCTTACTTGAAAGTTTTTGGGTAGTTTCAGGATATGTTCATGCTTTTAGGAGTGCATGGGGAAGACAAAGTTTTGCTTAAAATTACCCTTAAATTGCACTTACCTCTAATCTATAAATATTTACTACCTGCTAGTGTACTGGATATCTGTTCCTTGTCTTTCACAGGAAAGCTTTTACTATTAGCAAGGCTTGTGTTGTTTTTCCTGCCCAGAAGCTTTGAAGACCCAGAGCAGACCATCTCGTGGAGGGGAAGCAGCTTGGTGGGAAGGCATGTCTGAACTCCTCCTTTCTGAGCTTCTTCTCTTTTTCCTTCTCCTCCTCCCTCTCTTGCTTTCTTTCTGTTTCTCTTAAACTGACAATTCCTTCCTTTTTATAAAAGCATGACATACTTAATTTATTTTTATTTTTTATTTTTATTTTTTGTAGTTTTTGACCAGGGCCGGATTTGAACCCACCATCTCTGGTATATGCGACCAGCGCCCTACTCCTTTGAGCCACAGGCACCACCCTTAATTTTTTTTTTAAATGAAGAAAGCATAGATGAGAAAAGGTAAGAAAGATCTCATGTAATTTGTGACCTCATGTAGTCTAATCTTGCTTCTATAAATATTATATTTACATAATATAATAACTAATCTTGTTTCACTTTCCTTACAGACAATAGTTGATGACAACAAGCATTTTATAGTATTATTTTCTCTTCTAAAATACATCTAGAAGATTTTTTAGGGTTATTAAGTATTTAGCATCTCCATTTTTAATAGAGGGAATATGCTCATTTTGTAATGCACCCATAATTTATTTAATCAATTCCCTACTTCGGACAATTAGATTTGTTGCCAGTATTTTAATGTTAAACAGCTTTACTCATAAGCATTGTTTGCCTGAATCTTTGCCCACATTGTTGATGATTTCCTTACTTTGCTATGGCAGGGTGTGCTCCTACTGACAGGTAATGCCTGTGTTTCTTCTGCTCGCCTACCTGGGAGTGGAGATCTTCACCATCAGAAGGAAGCCTATTGACAATGGGGCAGCCTGGGTGCTATTCGTCAGCACTCCTGCACTTGTGGACTTCTGAATAGAAGTGCCCCTCTGGGAGGTCTACTTCCTTTGTTTTTACCTCCAGTGATTCAGAGATTTTCCACTTACAGATTTTCCCTTTTAGAAGCAGACTCTTAGGATGCAAGAACACAACTGGCATCATTCTTATTTTCCTGCCTGTTGATATTGATAGTGTAGTACAATCTCTTTCTCCCCATGCAAAGCTTCAGATAGCTCTCAGGATGTCTGGCTCTGGGAAAGAACATGAGAGAAATGCAACAAAAATACTGTCATTTCTATCAACAAAGATAACTATCATTTCCAGTGCCTGCTCTGACCATGCATTGTGTTTGATACTTTATGGGTTTTAAAATAAATTGCATCTTTAATGCAACTGTGTCAGGTAGATATTATTTCTGATTTCATTAGAAGAATGGCTTAGAGAGGTTGAGGTAGTTTTCCTCAGCTGGAACTGGCTCTGTCCGCAACACCCTTTGCCTCACAGGTGTGTGAGCCAGTTGAAGAGACTAGCTGTGCACAAAGGTTAAAAACATTGTACAAGATCTCTCAGCCAGATAGTCCTGTGCTCTGACGAAAGAAGGGAAAAAGCATGGGTTGTGCCAGCCAGGGGGACTTCTGGTGACTGTTATGTTTTTATGCTATACCTGGGGCAGAAGGGCATTTGGTTATGTGAGATTTTCCTTTGAATTGGGTCAGTCCTACGGGTAGCTAACACATGCTCAAACCTACAGAGATGGGGTAAGCTGAACTGCAAGCTGATCAAGGCACTTGCTCTAATCCTCACCCCTATAGCAGCTGTGTATTTGGGGAATTTCCTGGGTTTAAGAACCCCAAGCATCTCAGCTACCAAGTGGGTTGGAAACACAAACATTGTCATCACACTTGGAGGGAGGTATTTTTCAAGGCTGTTTATGTCACAATTTCCTACTACCAGATCAAAGAGTCTGAAGGCCAGAGAACTCAGGGGAGACATTCCCCATAATACTTGGGGGCACAGTCCAATTGGGTCATCTTTCCAATTTTATATTTTCGTACCTTTGAACCCACAATGTGACATTTAAAGTACACAATGGCAAGATTCTCAAGCCCCCTGTATGTGCAACATAAAACGCAGAGCCAAACCGTCACTTAAATGTAAAACCAGGTAAAACATCAGGGACTCTAGACACTATGGGTATGTGTTTTTATGGGGTTCATGGGGAAAAAAATCAATTGGTTCCAAAAATTCAAAAAGAAAAATACAAAGCAAAACTAAAAAATGTTTAATTTAATGTTTGTCCAATGTGACATTATAACATTGAATTAATTTATCACTTCTAACTCTGTTTTTTTTTGAGACAGAATCTCTCCCTGATGCCTTGGGATCATCATAGCTCACAGCAAGCTCAAACCCCTAGGTTCAAGTGATCCTCCTGCCTCAGCCTCTCCAATAGCTGGAATTATAAGATGCCTGCTACTATGCTACTACTTCTTTTTTTTTCTTTTTTTTTTTAGTAGAGATGGGATCTTGTTCTTGTTCAGGCTGGTCTTCAACTGCTGAACTCAAGCAATCCATCCTCCTGGGCCTCCCAGAGTGTTAGGATTATAGGTATGAGCCACTGTGCCTTTAATTCTTATATCAGCATCAGTGCCTAACTATGCAAGTCATTCCTTGGTATCCACAGGAGATGGGTTCCCGGACCCTGATGCATACCAAAATCGGCAGATGCTCAAGTTCTTTATATAAAATGGTGTGGTACTGAACTGTGCAAAATTGAGGACAGCCAGTGTGAGTGCATTTTGAAATGTCTCACATTTCAAATGGTGGAGGCAGGGAGCAGGGAGAAAGGTAATCAAAGGAAGGGTGACCCTGCTTGGAATTACCAATAAAATTAAAATGCAAGGTTCAAAAACTCTTTATATCAATGTTGAAGACTGCCTCCTAAGTAATGGTAGACAACAGCTCCAACCCAATAATTTAATTAATTTTTGCACTTAAAAATTAATGAGCTCCTGTGGGGAATGTAGTGTGATGTTCAGTTGCATTGGGACTCCAAACAAACAGAAAAAACAGTGCTCTTGTCACCACGGAAGATTTATGTTCACAATTCTCCTCCTCTCAGCTTCTCTTTACTTTTAACTCTAGGAAGCTGTTTAACTTCTCTGAGCAACTGTCTTCTGTACATTTTTGACCATCAAGTGGAGATTGTAATACCCATCTCATAAGCATTAAATGAGATAATGGTGGGAAAGTGCACAGGACTTTGCCTGGCATGTAAAATAAGTTCCATAAATGGTGTTTAATTTCACCTCACTCACCCTACCCTCCAAAAAATGAAAACAAAAAAAGATATACATTTTGATTATAAAAGGATGAGGCTAAATTCATGTACCATCCCTGAAAACCTGCCTCAAGATTTTACAAAAGGCAGCTGATGGAGGCATACAGCTGGTGGCATATAGCTATTTAAATTCTGGCTGCAAGCACCCACATTCCCTTTTTCTGGAAAACCATACCAAATGAGTCTGGTGTTATGAAGGAGCCCTTGGGAATGCAGAAGTGACATTAACTGACTGGAACAGGATCTCCTCCTGTCTATTCCATTTGAGTCTAGCCTCAGTTAATGGATCCAAATGACTGCAACAAAGGATGGGTTAACAAAACTTTTAAGTCTTCTGGTCACCCTTATGCTTCCTCCCTTCCATCCACTCAGTGTTCTAACAAATGGTGAACAAAGCCTGCAGCTATACTCAGAGCAAACTCAAATGCCTGGGAGCCAGGGCCCCAAAGACCTTCCTTTCCAATGGGACAGAGTCTTACCCAAGCAAAGAGTTTTGATATAAACCCTTTGAGAGGCAGGGCAATGCAATGTATGGGGCTCAGAGATTTGGAGAAGCAAATCTCAGTTTAAATTCTGGCTTTGCTAATTTCTAGCTGTGTTCAAGTTTTTGAACTCTGAGCCTCAGTTTTCTCATTTCTAGTCTGGTAATAATAATGGTGAAATCTACATTTTAGGGTTGTTGAGAAGATGAAATATGTGTATGTAAGTTCAGTGTCTGGCATATAAATGCTCAGCAAATATCTGCTTTTTAAATGTGATCTATAATAGAAGTTCAAACAAACCTTTTTGAGAGCCTGGCAAGATTAGCAAGGAACACCTTTGGGAAGGGGGGGAGGTCAGGGAAGTGACTACTTCTAGCCTGGAGGCAAAAGTATTTGAATTGGCTCTTTTCTGCTGCAAATTTCCGGGTAGGGGGCTGTACTTATCTTGACTGGGAATTTGAATTTGCACTTGTGTGTTCCAGGGGTCTTGCTAGTTTGGGAGAAGGAGACGCAAAGGGCGACTGTGGAAAAGCTTACAAATTGTGTGACTTTATGCAAATGCTCCCAACCACACCAAAGGTAAAATTTCCTTATCAGCAAAATGTGCGTCATAATCCTGCCTATTGATGTGATTGCTGTGGGATTAGGAGAAACCCTTAGCAGAGTGCCTGGTGCCTACCAGGTGCCTGATCAAAGTTAGCTTTAGCTGGGACATAAGACTGTGTGAAGGGTTTCCAGAGAACGGTGCTTGGGAAGAGATTTCCAAGTCTCGGCCTTCCCGGTAGGCTGATTCTCTTTTTAAAAGCTAGCACACATGTTATTTATTTATTTATTTATTTTTGGTTAATGTTGAATTGAGGTTTTGGCCGAAATTCAGCCAGCAAGTACTTGAAAAGCCACTAGGCTCGTCCGGCAGTCGATAAAGCTCTCGGGATTTCCCCGCAGGGCTGCGGAGAGTACAGACCGGAAGCCCGGGGACCCAGGGCCTGACCAGAACTTCCTTGGGGGAAGGCTGGAGGGGAGCACGCGCATCCTGCACAGAACTCGGCAGAGCGCGCAGGCCATCAGCTCCCTCGCCTGCTGGGAGAGGGTCCCTGGCCCCACCCGTGGGTGACGACCCTGCAGGCAGCAGGAGGGAGGCGGAGGCTTCCCCCAGGGAGAGGCTGACTGACACCGCTAGCCTGGAACCTTCCATTCCGGCCCAGCCTCTTCCTCCTTCGCTGCTACACCGAGGAGGGATTTAGAAGGGACTTTCCAGAGAGCGTTAGCGTGCAGGGTGTGGAAATGGAATAAAAGCATATGCAAATAGGCTTGTGCAGGCCTTCCTCTACCCCAGAGAGCAAGAGTCTTTCTCCAGAAAGATGCCTTTTCTCCCGGACACATGACAGCTCTCTTCTTTCCATGGATGGCCGCAGCAGGGCCAGTTGGAGTGGTAAAACCCCGGCAGGAAGCCGTGTCAAAGGGGTGGGCCGTATGGAAAGGACAAAATAGCAAAATGAGCAGGGAGCGTGGGGAGCAGCTGAATTTGAAGGATAAAGTAAAATAAAATTTTAGGAGCTCTCTGTGAGTGTATACACTGGGAAGAAAATAATCATTGCAAGTTGATTTATTATGTACTAATCTGTCTGAGAGGCAGCAGGCTTTTGTACAGTGGGTTATTGCAGAGTAAATGGCACATTAAAGATATAATCAAGTTGTTTAAAGCATATTGAATGCCATTAGAATTAAAGTAGATGAGACTTTTGTCATGGTCTGTATATATTAAAATGTCAGGGACTTGGAGATATTTTCAATGCTTTAATTAACATGTGGTTCCATTTCCAAAAGGAAAATTGTATTTAACTTTTTGTTATTTCCAGTGTGGGGTGGAGTGGTTTAGAACCTCCCTATGGATGATAAAATAATATGCTTTAAACCTTGGAGTTGTAGATTGTGGTCTCTATTTAGCAAGTCATAAACTTTTGTGCAGTGACAATAGATGAAAATATTGTACAATAAATATGGTGCATTTTTAGGGGCTCTGGGCTGGGGGATTATGGCTGTTACTTTTTGTTTATTGTATTCCTGTTCGCAATTTCTTTCAATACTTGCTCAATACTTGGATACTGAGTTTTTTAAAAAAAATGTTATTTTTTGATAAAGAATGTTTTTTACATACTGAACTTGACTATTAGTTGGCAAATAGTATCTCTTTTCTTTCTAGATGCCTTGATGTTCTTAATTATTGCGTTGTATTTTCTTGTAATTTGGGATCTTCAAGTTCAGTGTCCATTATTTCATTTGCTTGCCTACTTCTCCTTTGCTCTTGCCCCTAAACTTTTCTGGGGGCTATCCTGACATCTTGCATCCCTGAATTCCTATAGTCACCCTTCTCCAAAGTCCTGTGGGATCAGGGTAGGCCTTTGGGCTAAACCTGTAGTGAATATTACTTTCTCTGGCTGTCACCAATTTATAGTCTTGGGTGTGGTCCCTAAAAGCCCGCTTTGGGGCACTTATTGCAAAGACAATTCTTCTGTCTTCTGGTTGGTCTACTTTCTGGCAAAAGTTCCTTATTTTGTTCCTGTCTTCAATCTTAATTTACAATAGAAATTCTTTCTTTTTTCTTTTGTTTATTTGTTTGTATATTTATTTATTTAGGAGACATAGTCTCACTCTCTTGCCAGGCTAGGGTGCCATGGCGTCAGCCTAGCTCACAGCAACCTTAAACTCTTGGGCAAAAGCAATCCTTTTTTGCTCAGCCTTCCAAGTAGCTGGGACTACAGGTGCCCACCACAATGCCTGGCTAGTTTTCTATTTTTAGTAGAGATGGGGTCTTGCTCTTGCTCAGGCTGGTGAATTCCTGAGCTCAAGATATCCTCCCCCTGGACCTCCCAGAGTGCTACGATTACAGGCATGACTTACAATGCCTGGCCTTGTCTTTATTATTATTATTTTTTAAAGAAATGAGGCCTTTGTCTGGGCAAAAAAAATGAGGCCAAACCCCTGGGCTCAGATGATCCTCCTGCCTCAGCCTCCCGAGTAGCAGATTACAGGCACCTGCCACTGCTTCCAGCTTCTAAATTCTTTTTATTTTTTAAACAGGAATTTATGAAGTGCTTTTATGATTTATAATTTATAAAGCATTTTCATGTGTCATTTAATGTAATTCTTTCATAAATTTGTAAGGTTAGTGGAGACAATAGAATTGACACATAATGGAAGCTTATTAAATATTTGTTGAATGAATGCATTATCCATTTTACTGCCAAGGAAACTGAGACAAAAAGAGGCTAAGTGATATACTGAAGGTCCCACTGCTCAGTATGGACGAATATTTGACTTTTTTCATTCAGACAGGTGACTGCTTTTGACACAATGTTTTACATACTATTTCTTTCTTTTCTTTTTTTTTTTTTTTAAATTTAGACAGAGTCTCATTATGCCTCCCTTGGTAGAGTGCTGTGATGTCACAGCTCACAGCAACTCAAACTCTTGGGCTTAACCTCCCAAGTAGCACGGACTGCAGGCACCCGCTACAACACCTGGCTATTTTTTGTTGCTGTTGTTATCGTTGTCATTGTTGTTTAGCAGGCCCTGGCTGGTCTCTAACCCACCAGCCCCGATGTATGTGGCTGATGCCCTAACCACTGAGCTACAGGCACTGAGCCAACGTACTATTTCTTATCTTTTCTCCAAGATTGTTTTTTTTTTTGAGACAGAGTCTCATTCTGTCCCCTGGGTTAGAGTGCAGTGGTATCATTGCAGCTCACTGCTACCTCAAACTCCCAGGCTAAAGTGATCCTCCTTCCTTATTCTCCTAACTACTTGGGACTACAGGTGCCCACCACAACACTGAGTTAATTTTTGTATTTTTTGTATTTATGTTCTTGCTGTGTTGCTCAGGCTGGTCTAAAACTCCTGGTCTTAAATGATCCTCCTACCTCGGCTTCCCAAAGTATGAGCCACTGTGCCCAATCTCTCCAAATGCTTAGAATGACCTTTTGATTCTTTAAGAAAATAGGACAGTGCAAATAGTTGGATCTACTATCAAAATGGTGGCTGAAAGTATTTTCTATCTCTCTGTATAGACCTTTTTTAAGTTCCTGACTCTGTAGAAATCTTATATCCTTAAGGATATGACTATTTAGATACATTCCTTGTTCAAGGTAAGAACAAAGGTTCATGCTGAAAACAATGACTGTCCTTAATTTTTAACATTCTTTGGAGGTTTGGGCATAAATCTCGGCTGATCTCAGGGAAGCTGAACCTCATCTCTGGCTCTGTCTCTTGGAGCATTGGAAGGAGTCATGCAGTGCCTCCGTTTTTCTGTAGGCCTGGTGTGCAGGGATCAGAAGTTGTCAGCTTACAGTCCTTGCCAGCTGCTCCCACTGCTGGAGAAAATGCCACCCACATCAGTTCAGACATTTAAATAACAAGAAATGAGCTAATTCTTCTAGCAAAGCTCAGAATTAGGCTCTAGGGTCATACCAATGACATTCTGTGTGTTTGGCAGAGACTTCCTTCACCTGGTGACATCAGGAACAGAGAGAAGGAAGGAGAAGCTAATTAGAGAGGAATGCCAGTGGGTTTTCTGCCAAGGGCTTTTCTCTTTGCCTTCTGTAACTTGAGATTCAAAGCTTCACCCGTGAAATTTCCTCCCAGAGGAAAGCTGGGGAAACAATTCTGATTATTTCTTTACTGAATTGATAATTCCTCACCTCTCCAAAATGCAGTTATACAGGTTGTCTCAAACCTGTTAGTCTTTTCCATAATGTTTTTTGTGCCTTGTTGAAAAAGATCCTTCCTCAAGTGAAGGTTATAAAGATTTATTTTTATATTTACTTTTAAGGCTTTTATAGTTTTTGTTAGCACTATTCATTTGTGTTTAGCTTTTTCCTCCATCCAAAGGATTTTTTTTGTGTGATGTGAGGCAGATGTGATGTTCATTTTTTCCTTTATAGGTACTAGTTTTTCCCTCTACTTTCTTTTCTTTTTCTTTTTTTAAAACTAAGCTTTTAATTGAGGAGGGTTTTATATTTGCAGAAGAGTTGCATAGATAGTACAGAGAGAGTTCCTATACACTCTTCTCATTTCTTTTTGATTAGTTCTTCTGCTTTGAAGGGATATTTTCACTTGGTCCTAAATTGCAGCATGTACGTCATGTCTTGCTAGAATCTCACTTCTACTCTTTTGAACCATTTGCTGTTGTCACATATTTGATTCTCACTTCTGGAGATTTCATAGCTTTGGATAGGGAACCTGAGATCTCAAGAACTTTTCTGAACTCAAATCCAATCTGTGAGCAAGTAAGTACTTTCAGCCCTATTAGTGAATGTCATTGTTGCTGGGGTGACCTGCTAGAGGACAGCACAGCTACTTTGTAGGGAAGGAAGGTGATCACTGGAGATCAGCACTTTTCTTTGCATGTTTTGAGCACAATAGCAAGGACCAGGCTTTGGAGTAAGGTTTTGTTACCTCAGCACTATTAACATTTTGGGACTGATAATTCTTTGCTGTGAGGGGCTAACCTGGGCCTTGTAGGGTGTGTGACAGCATCTCTGGCTTCTTCCCTCTAGATTCTCCCCACCGTCCACAACACCTTAACAATGACAACCAGACAGAGGAAATGTCCCCTGGGGTGACCTTCCCCCCCCTACTAATTGAGAACCTTCAGCTGTGGAGGCAGCCTGTGGAGCATCACTCCAGACTGCCATTGGTTGATGATTGGGTGCCCCCATTGCCTCCTGGGTACACTACACACAGTAATAGTGCCCATGTCCGAGGGTGAGCATGAGGCTCAGATGAGCTAATACATGTGAAATACTCAGAACAGACTGTGGCAGGACAGATCCATGCTCATTGTTACACATGAGAAAATTATTTCAAAAATCTTTTACATTTGATCTCACTCCTAATAAACACACATTTTTCCCTCACCTCCACATCTTCCCTACCATCGAGAAAATGTGTTTAAATCACAACAATATGCACTGAAACATTACATGTCTATTTTAATGAAATGGAACTCTATTTTTAGGGCTCCATGACTGCTAATTAATTGGCTCCCATTATCACCTGCATGTGATTTTTATTTGCAGCAGCAGAGCAGTAATTCCAGTGAGTTAACAGGCCTTTAAGTGACAACCCAGCTCTGTGGAGCAGCAGAAAGGCTCAGAAATGATTTTCTAAGCAAGATGGTAACAACAGTGGGGAACATAGAAATCTGGGATGAAGAGAAGACTGAGAATTTACTTGATTCATTAAATTGGTGGCTTTGGAAACTCCATGTTCAGTTACTATTAAAATACACATCATCTTGCCCTTTAGACGGGGATGGATGCCCTTTAGACGGGGACCCATCTTTCAGCAATTCATGTTATTTAGTCACCCAGAATTTATGTGTGTGTGTGTGTATGTTGCTTTTGGTAGCAGGAGCTATCATAAAACCATAGTGTTTGCTATTAAGTTTGCTGGATAGCCCTTCTCCTGGGGATGATTATTTCTAGTGCATAAGAACATCTGGCTGAGGATGGCAGGTGTGGGCTGTCTCCACCTTTGTCCAGAGGGTTCACCTTTTTCTAGTGAAACCAGGACTTAGTTTGATGAAGTGGGGTGCCCAGGCCTAAGCCCTGGGGGCTGTAGGATGGGTCAGGCTTGTTAGGGTGATGGCCTTGGCCAATTCACTTAGCCAGTGCAGCAGAGAGGCTAGAGTCTTGGTCCTGGAGTGGGAATGAAAACGTAGTTCTTTCACTTGCCAGCTATGCGGCCTTGGAAAGGCCACTGAACCTTTCCTAGCCTCATTTTTTTCCCATCTGTAAAATGATGTGGATCAAAGTACCTACCTCATGGCTTTGTTGTGAATTTCAAGTGAGAAAACTCATTTAGCCCCCTGGCTGTCATGTAATAGGCACCTGATACATCTTAGCCATGATGATGACTGTTATTACTCATCTGACTGCCTCCCATGAACCAGGCATGGTGCTAGGGATGGGGGCTATGTTCAGGTCAAATATGACATTTTGTGCCTCCAAAGAGTTTCTTCCCTTGAGATTGGAATGAGAGGAGTGTTTCCATAGAGGTAAGCACTGAAGGCTGTGGAAGTGGGTGGGAGTGACAGAAGCTCCTTGGTAGTGCTGACCTTAACTGAGGGACTTTTCCCCAAAGACAGGTACCTTGGCAACCAAGAGAATGGACTCCAGACGCAGGCAGAGCCTGTGCACATAGGGAGAGACCATCAAGACCGTTGACACAGGGGTATGGAACTTAGAATTACCTTTCCACTGCTGCCAATAGAAAATAGTTGCCAAGTTTTAGATGGACAGGTGGGAAGACCAGAGAGAAGTTTATTGCCTGCTTCTGCTTACTGAGTCCAGCTAACAGACACTTTTTGAGACTTTAAGCATTCTGTGTCAGGTGTCTGATTTCCAGCCACTGGGCCTCAGAACCTGCAGGTGCCCAGTGCAAGGTGCATGGGCTGTAATGATTTGTTTGGTGATTGTGCTTAGTAAAGTCTCTTTTCTCTTTCTAAGAATTTGCCTCACGGTTATAAGGGGAATTTGTTTCACAGAAAGGGCTAGCAGAGTTTGATACTGGAGGATGACCTTATATAGTTTCTTCCTAGTGGTAAAAATTTGTTGACTCTGAAATGTTTCCACGTCTGCTCTGGCTTTCCTCCTAGGCTATGTGCAGTGGTCTAAATAAGATAATTAGTAGACTAATTTTTTAAAAAATGCTATGTAAAGGACTGCTTTTTTTTTATAGCTAGCAGTTTGGATGCATCTCTTTTACACCTTTTGAGCATGAACTGAGAGACCAGCATTAATTTAGCTTTGAAAGAGTATTACATTTTTAAAGTTCTACTAGAAACATATCTCTCTTAAAAGCCTCACATATTGAAAACTCAATTCTTTATTCTAACTATATATAGCAAGAGCAAAGGGCTATACTAGTATTTTGGGGGGCAAAGACTGGCAAAGTCATATTGATAACAACTTTTGTGTTAGTTTTTAATTTTCCTTCATATGGTAGGAAAATTACATAAAAGGAAAAGGAGTGAATTGTTGGAAATAGAAATGAATAGCTTCCCTGTCATTGCGCACCAAGACCAAATGAGGTGTGGGATTTCTTTTCATAAGACAAGTTATACATCTGCCCGACAGAATTACATAATAGGGCTCTGTCTTAAGAGAGAGTTCAGCTTTTTATTGATTTAATACAACTGCAATTATCCTAGGCTCTGCACTGGGGAAATGCTAATAATGGATCGAGCAGTTATGCTGATAAATGTAAATGGTCACTAGTTAAAAGACCTTCATATTATTCTTTTGATTCCCTATTTTCTGACTACAAATCTCGTGAAGTTGACAAAATGGCTTATCGTGAAAAGTGTGTGCTAGAATAGGAGGCAATTACTTTGCTGTGTTGCTCTGTCTAGCTCCTCAGTCTGGCTGAGAAATGGTTCTGCCTGTGCAATTTAAGTTCATTTTGACCTGGCTACTTCAGCAATATGGGAGCAAACCAGTGCCTCATTGGAGAGGTGGAGTCTGGGGAGCTAAAAGTTTGAGGGTCTGGGTACAGGCCAGACAAGGAGGCAGGGAGGAGGCCAAGAAGTAACCCACTGGTCAGATCCTTCCTCCTCTGATGTCCAACTTTCCATGCAATTCAGTGGCTGATCAGGGAGCTTGTCGGAGGTCTCCAGGACATTATGGTGGTCTTCAGAAACAGAAGTATCAGGCAGAAGGTAGGAAAGTGACTGAGGACAGGAGGGGAACTTTCAGAGGCAGAGAGAGGGAGTTGTTAATCGTAATAAAAGGGTAGAATTTATCATAAAATAATTTCTTAAAAAGTGTTTCTCCAGTGCGGTGGCTCATGCCTGTAATCCTAGCATTCTGGGAGGCTGAGGCAGGTGGCTTGCTTAAGCTCAGAAGTTCGAGACCAGCCTAAGCAAGAGTGAGAGCTGTCTTTACTAAAAATAGAAAAACTAGTTGGGCATCGTGGCAAGTGCCTGTAGTCCTAGCTACTTGGGAGGCTGAGATAAGAGGATTGTTGGAGCCCAGGCATTTGAGGTTGCTATGAGCTATGATCCCCAGTACTGAACCCCAGGGCAACCGAGTGAGACTCTGTCTGACAAAAAACCAGAAGTGTTTTCTAATTGTCTAGTATATGGGAAAGGGATAAAAAGAGGTAGAAACATAATACTATGTATCTGTCTTTGAGACTTTCACAACCTCAGGAGACTTGCATGGATGGGTAGAAGACCCTGAAGGATCGCATGTTAAATTGTGTGGTTGGATGATGGATGTGCAGGACTATTTCTTACTCTCCTCCCAAGCATGGACCACATCCAGTCAGAATATTTAAATAAAGCCTCCTGGGTCACATCCCTTCCCTGCTTCCTCTGTCTGCTATTAAGGTGAATTTCAAATTTCTAAGCGAGGCCAAAGTAAATAGGGCCTTGCCTACCTGGGAACACCCCCTCCCCACCATCCTCATTCTCACCGTTGGCAGCAGTAGAGGGGCCTCTCTCTGTCTCCACCAGAGAGCCTCCTTGTCACATCCTATTTCAGAGTATTCGGAGATTCTGTTCACTCTGCCTGGAGCTCCTCCTACCTGGGCTTCAGCAGACCACACCCTTGCTTAGCAATGATCCTCCAAGATTTCTCCTTAAACTTCATTTCTACCCACCATGTGCTTCAAGAGGATCTTGAGGATCAGTGAGCTCTCAGTCACTCCTCTCGTTTGGTGATCTCTATGAAGACGAGGGCAGGGCTGTGCTCCTGCTCCTCTTGTTCTGCATAAGTGCAGGCCTGACATCTAGCAGGTTCCTGTGGGTAAGTGAGTGATGAGTGAACAGATACACGTGGAGATGCACAGGGTCAAGGCAGTTGTCCTGTCCAAGCACTTTGTTTCTCCTCCTTCTGGAGCACTTGGTATGTTGTACTAAACATTCTGTTTGTCAATGTAACCATAAGCTTCCAGAGGGCAGGGATTACACTGTAATCATCTTGTCTCCAGAGCCTGGCTCACATAGGAACTCAATGGAGGTTTGTGGGATGAAAAAAAGATGAGTTGTGCATGAAGGAAGGGGGACTGGGTTTTAAAGCATGTCTGAGGGTGATGGTAGAGGAAAAGTGAATTTAAGGCTCCGAAATAGCAATGGGAGCTGGGATGCAAAGCAAGATTAATTAAAAAAATTTTTTTTTCTCTTTAAGGCTGAAAACCTGAATTAGAAAAATACTGGATAGTCACCAGATACACAGCATGACAGGATGTACTCATACTACAAAGATTGGAGGGTTGGGGTGGGGAGGATGCTTGGAATTTCCCCAACTGAGCTTTATACCTTGAATGATGTCTCTCTTTCAGCTTGCTGCCTACCTCAGGTGCTTTATCCACCCAAAATATCTATCAAGCAACTATTCTATGCATTCCCAGTGGGGAATATATTGCTCCCTGTGCCCCCACTAACACATGAAAATTGGTTCTTAGGCAGTTAAATAATCTTTCTGTATGTGTAAAGCACATACAGAAATATATATACATACAGTATATATATATCATATATATACATACAGTATACCTGTGATATTTCATAGTGAGGGCAATTAGAAAAAAATGTCTAAAAATTATCATTCTGAGTGGGATGATAATGAAAAAAAGTTTGAGAAACAGACCTATTCTATGTCAGGTATTATTCTGCTTAAGGTCCCCACGCCTGTGGAGTTTTCCTTCCTATGTTACGAGGCAGAAAGAGAGTAAACAGGTAAGTAACTGTTACTGTGAACAAATAATAGATTCCATGAAGAAGAGGATGCCTGGGGTGGGCAGTAGGGCATGTCTGTGGTTATTTACATAGAGCAGTTCGGGGTGGACTCTCTGATGAGGTGACATTTGAGAATAGCCTGGAGGAGGTGTGAGGTGAACAGTGGAAAGATCTGGAGGAAGAGCATTCTGGAAAGAGGCAACAGCTCGGTGCAATTAGGGACAGCAAGGAGGCCAGCGGGCAGGAGCAGATGGAGGAGGGAGGGACATTAGAAAATGAGGCTGGGTTGGTGGCGTCCGTAGCTCAGTGGGGAGGGTGCCGGCCACGTACACCCAGGCTGGTGGGTTTGAACCTGGCCAGGGCCAGCTAAACAACAATGACAACTGCAACCAAAAAATACCTGGGTGTTGTGGCAGTCACCTGTAGTCCCAGCTACTTGGGAGGCCAAGGCAAGTGAATTGCTCAAGCCCAAAAGTTTAAGGTTGCTGTGAGCTGTGACGCCACATAACTCTACTGATGGTGACATAGTAGTGAGACTCTATCTCAAAAAACAAACAGAAAGAAAGAAAGAAAGAAAGAAAGAAAGAAAGAAAGAAAGAAAGAAAGAAAGAAAAAAAGGAAAGAAAGAGAAAGAAAAAGAAAATGAGGCTGGGGATAGATGCAGGGGTCCCATTTTCAGGGGTCATGCAGCCCTTGTGAAGGGGTTTGGATTTTCTTCTCAGTGCTCTGGGAAGCTGCTGAGAGCTTCACACAGGTGAGTGACATAATTGATTTATTAATAGGATCCCTTTGGCTGCTGTCTAGAGAGCAGACTGTAGAGGCAGGAATGGAATCAGGAGACCTGGCTGGTGCCAAGGCCCAGGTGGGAGATGACTTGGTTGAGCCTGAGTGGTTAGGGTATAGGTGTACAGGGAAGGCAGAGCTTGCAGAACTTGTAGCAGATTGAATGAAGGGTCTCCTTTCTACCAGCTGCCGGCCCCTCTCAATCTCTTTAGGGAAAAAACTATTTTTGTTTATGTCTGCAAGAGGCAGCAGTGGGAATGGTTAAGAGTCTAAGCCATGTTTGCTAGGGTGGTTGTCTGAGCTGCTTAGCTTCTCCCCTTCCTCCTCTCCTCTTTCATTATCTTTCATCAAGCAAAGATGACAATAACAATTCTTCTATGGCTTTGTGAGAATGATGTGAGATCTGCATGCAAAGTGCCTTGCTTGGTTCTGGCATGCTGTTGGCGCTTGATAAGTAGTGGTTTTTATGTTGTGTGGCTCCCCTTTTTTCATGAGATTTCTGAGTTGCTGGCTCCACCATCTCAGGGTCACCTAAGTCCGAGCACTATGGGCTGAGGGTATCATTTTCTCTTTGTCTCGGTTTTCTTTCATGTAACAGAGGAGGCAGAGCTTACTTAACAGGTGAAACAGTGGATATTCTCAAATAATTTACATCATATTCTAACAGTGCAAGGCCATGTTGGGCTGAGGGTGATGGAGAAGCCGTCATATGTCACAGTCTAGTGTCAAGTGGATCGTGTCGAGTGATCAGAACTAATGCTGCAGTGTGAGCAGCACAAGACGTTTGTATAGTAATCACCAAATTGTGTGGATCCAATCAGAAAAAAAATGTGCCTAGAGCTTTGGCTTAGGGCCAAGGATGAATGGGAGCATGAAGCCTGGCATGGAACGGAGGGAATGAAAGGAATGGATGTGGCACAGTGTTGGACATAAATAGATGGAAATTTAAATGAAGATGAACGCGTGGCTGCTGCTTTCCCCCTCCGCGCTTACGGCAGACTTGGAACTGGAATTAGAAGCCTGGCAGCCAAACTCCAGAGCCTGTTTTCTGAGCATTTCACATTACTGTCTCCAGATAAACACAAGTGCCACCATGGAATCCTTCCAGCTGATAAATTGAGTCCCCCTTGCTTCATTAAGATGGTGGGATTTGGGTTCATATTACACTTGCCTCATTTGTTCATTCATTTGTTCACTAATTAGTTAAACAATACTTTTGTGTAAAGAACATGTGCCAGGCATAGTGTTAGTTCCTGGCAATCCCGTAAAGTAAGACACAGTCTCTGTGCAAGGCCATGTTTAGTGGAAGAAATGATTCTTGCCTAGGACTCTTGGTGGTGGTGAGGAAGACCCAAGATTTGTGTATTCTGTGGCTAATTTAGTAGTGCCCTTCCCTGTCCTAAGCTAGAAAGTCTCTCAACTGGTGATAAAAATCAGCAGCAATTTGAAAATAAATTATGATGCCCCATCATGCACCCTGCACCAGGAATTGCATCATCTGCTATCATCTTTTTCTCACTCGGCTGATTTAGCTGTTTGACTCTGGGCCTCAATTATAATTCATGTTCATGCAATGCTTTCTCATACATTAATTCACTTTGTTCCTTCCAGTACTTGATTGGAGAGAGAGGGCTGTTTTCTGGAGGAGGTTTCATATGCAGAGACGTTATGTGACCTGCCTCATTTTCACTGGTGGTAGCAGACAAACTGGGATTCAACTCAGTTCTGAGTTCTCTTGTCTTTATTGTCTCATCATGCTGTCATCTTAATGTCTTTCGTCTCTAAAAGTTCCCTCTCTCCTTTCCTTCCTTCCTTCTTTTCTTCCTTTCTTCCAAATCACTGGAGTGCCTATTAGGACTCAGACATCATGCTAGAGGCTGATGATGTTATAGAAAACACAGACAAACACACACACAAACACACACACAAGAAGTTAAAAGGTAGCCCACTCTGTGAGAAAACATTTGCAAATCATATACATAAGACTTGTATATGGAATATATAAAGAACACCTACAACTCAACAACAATAAGACAAACAGCCAAATTAAGAAATTGACAAAGAATCTGAATAGACATTTCTGCAGAGAAGCTAAGCAAAAGGACAGTAAGCACATGAAAAGAAGCTATGCAAATGGCCAGTAAGCACATGAAAAGACTTTCAACATCATTAGCCATCAGGAAGATGCAAATCTAAACCACAGGGAGACACTGCTTCACAGCCACTAGGAGGGCTACACTGAAAAGACAGACAACAAGTACAGTGAAATTGTAAAATGGTGCAGCCACTTTGGAAAACAGGGTAGCAGCTCCTCGAAAGGTCAGTCGTAGAGTTAACATATGACTCAGAAATTTCACTGGTAGATATACACCCAAGAGAAACAAAAATATATGTCCACACAAAATTTGTACGAGACTGTTCATGGAAGTGTTATTCATAATACACAAAGGTGGAAACACCCCAGATGCCCATCAACTGGTGAACAGGGAAAGGACATGTGGTAGATCCATACACTGGATCCAGAAAGAGGAATGAAGTACTGATACGTGCTAAAACATGGATAAACCTTGAAAATGCTATCCTGAGTGAAGGAAACGAGTCACAAAAGGCCACATGTAGTATGATTTCACTTTATACACGATACCCAGAATAGGCGAATCAATATAGACCGAAAGTAGATTAATGAATGCCTAGGGGCTGGGGAGGGGGCTGAAGAATGACTGCTAACAGGTATGGGGTCTGTTTGGGGGATGATGAAAATGTTCTAAATAGATTATGTGATGGTTGCACAACTCTGTGAACATACAAAAAGCAATGAATTTTACACTCATTTTTTTTTTTGTTTTGTTTTTGGAGACAATGTCTCACTGTTGCCAAGGTTAGAGTGCCATGGCTTCAGCCTAACTCACAGCAAACTCAAACTCCTAGATTCAAGCAATTGATATTCTTGCCTCAGCCTCCCAAATAGCTGGGACAACCAGTGCCCACCACAATGCCCAGATAATTTTTCTATTTTTAGTAAAGGCAAGGTTTTACTGTTGCTTAGACTGGTCTTAAACTCCTGAGCTCAAGGAATCCTCCTGCCTAGGCTTTCCAGAGTGCCAGGATTACAGCACTGCACCTGGCCAGAATTTTACACTGTAACTAGGTGAATTAGGCTGGACAAGGTGGCTTACATCTATAATCCAGCACTCTAGAAGGCCGAGGTGGGTGGATTGCTTGAGCTCAGAAGTTAGATCCTGTCTCTACCAAAAATAGAAAAAAAAAAAAAAAATAGCCGGATGTTGTGGTGGGTGCGTGTAGTCCCAACTACTCCGGGGGCTGAGGAAAAAGGATCACTTGAGCCCAGGAGTTTGAGGTTGCTGTGAGCTACTAAACCATGGTACTCTAGCCTGGGGTAACAGAGTGAGACACTGTCTGAAAAAAAAAAATAGGTAAATTATATAGTATATGAGTTATAGATCAATAAAAGTGTTATATATATGTATATATATAATAGTTTTATTATATATACATATAGTTTTATTGATCTATACTCATATAGATCAATAGACATATATAGACATACACATATATATATATATATATACATACACATAGTTTATGCACAAATAGTTTGTACATAAAATACATACAAATAGTTTTATTTATCTATACACATATAGATCAATACACACATATATATATACACATATGTGTGTATACACACATATATATACATATAAATATACTTCTGAGCTCAGGAGTTCATATGTATACATATACATATATGTGTATATACACACACACATATATATACATATATACATATACATATAAAAACATACTTAAAAAAATTTTGAGACAGTGCGGTGCCTGTGGCTCAAAGGAGTAGGGTGCTGGGCCCATATGCTGGAGGTGGCAGGTTCAAACCCAGCCCCAGCCAAAACTGCAAAAAAAAAAAAAAAAAGAAAGAAATTTGAGACAAAGTCTCACTCTGTTGCCCTGAGAAAGACCTGTGGTGTTATCATAACTCACAACCTCAACCTCTTGGGCTCAAGCGATCCTCTTGCCTCAGCCTCGAAAGTAGCTGGGATTATAGGCATGCTCTATAACACCCAGCTAGCTTTTCTATTTTTATTAGAGATAAATTTATTATTGTTCAGGCTGGTCTCAAACTCCTGAGCTTAAGCTATTCATCCACCTCAGTCTTCCAGAGTGCTAGGATTACAGGCATGAGCCACTACTCCTGGCCCCCTATATTTCTTTCTTTCTTTCTTTCTTTCTTTTTTAAGAAAACTACCAGCGTGGTTGCTGCCCTTGTGGAATGTGATGAATCTTTATATAATTAAAGAATTATGTAAAAATATCTAACAGTTACAAATTATGGTAAGTACTATGAAGAAAAAGAACCAGATATTAAGAGAGAGAATAGCAAGAGGTTAATGAGAGTAGTAAAGTTCTCTAACAGAGATCCCCAAAGTGGCTTAAACAAGATAGATGGTCCATGCTTGGTGATGTATCTATCAGTGCAGGTGTAAGTAGTCTAGGACTCATAGAGAAGCCCTACAATTTCAGGGATCTTCTAGCAGGCATCTGTGTCCTTTCCTGGGGGAGCTACGCTCATTTCTGTGGTTCTCAGTAGCTCTGTCGCATATCCACAGTCCAAGCGCTAGAAGAGGGAAGAAAAGAATGGAAAACCCATCACTTCTGCTGACACGTGAAGCTAGGAAGTGAACTCTTTATGCCATGTGTTCATGGACCCAGATCAAATTTAGGGGTTCAATTAATATAGAAGGAGAAGAGAGCATATGGTGGGCAAAAAAGTAATGGTCTCTGCCTAGATTGCTTCTCTGAGGAAGTGTCACTGAAGGTGAGAACCTCAGGATGAATTGGTGTTAAACAGGAAAGAGTTTTCAACCATGGCCACAGCTTGTGTAAGGGCCTTGAGGCAGGAAAGACCTGCTACCAAGTTTAATGATGTTTAATGATGCACATGTCTGCTGTGCACATCTCCTCCAGATGTTTATGATGTGTGAACACCTAGACTAGGCCTGATACTGGAAGTCACTGCTCTGGACTGAGCTACCTTTTCTCTCTTGTATCTTACAGGGCTGGGACAGGCTTGGACGGCACCAAGGGGTCTGTGAGTCTTCTGCGGAGAGCCTATGTGTATCCTCAGCTTTGAGAACTGAATTCCATGGGTTGTGTCAGTGTCAGACCTGTGAAATTCAGTTCTTCAGCTGGGATATCTCTGTCACAGTGGGCTTGAGGACCCTGGGGAGAGCAGATCCTGAAGGACTTTCTCAGTCTGCTGAGGAGCTTGAAAGACTGGAGACAGAGGGACGAAGTCTCCGGCTCTGAAAGACTCAGCAGTGTGGGTTCATGTGAGAGGCACTCATCTGATTGTGGAGACTTGAATGCTATGCTAAGCGGGGTTCTAACTAGCTAAATGAATGATCTCAGCAAGTTGCTCTTGGTGCCGCTGCTGCTGCTACCCGCTACCTGTTTACGTTTATTGATTGCTTATGATGATTCGGGCTCTGTACTAAGTGCTGTACATGCTGTTCTGGGAGACTCTTGGGAAAAATCATTTTAATGATGCCTGAGATGCATGGCATTGCTGTGCAATGATTTTTTCCCCTATTCATGGGATCGGGTGGAATAAATAGAATGTGATGACTATTCTTTGGCATGGACTGCTGAGACTAGGTTCCTTTTTAAGATCTGTGGTATAAGAAAATGAGAAACATGGGTACATCTTCTGCTTGCTCCCCCCTTGAATCTCTTTGCCTTCTGTAGATATGTTAGGGCTACACTGTACCTTTGTGTTCCAAACAAGAGAAAAAGGTTGTAATAAGACCCATCCACAATCCCAGTTTCTCCAGGGAAAAGGAATGCAAAGGCTTAATGGCCTGCTTAGTTTGCTGACATGGTCAGCAGTATGCTGTGGGTCAAATCCTCCAGGTTTTGCTCGTAAGTAATACTTGGACTTTATTAGATTCTAGATTTGATATAATTTGTCTTCTGGGGACCCATCTTTGATTAATTGCTGGCTGTCTCTTGGTGTCCCAGAATTTCATGTCTTTATCAATCTCCAGAATGGAAGTATAATCTGGCCCGGAGAGGAGAGGCAGGCACAAAGTGAGAGAACCTACTGCCTCTTCCTTCTTACAGGTCTTCTCAGTGACACCTTTACTCAATGCTTGCCCAGCACTGTGGGCCAGGGCTTTGCATGCACGATCTCAGCGAATCTCAGTAAAACCTATCTGGAAAGTGGGACAAATTAATGAAAGGATGTCCAATAAAAAAATGTAACTATGTACAGATACAAAAAGGTGCTTGGTTTTTATGAGAGCCCCCCGGCAAGGGTGTGGGACATGGGTGTGTTCTCTGGGTTATACCGATCAAATCAACCCTCTGCCACCTTTCTTACATGTTCTGCCCACTTCCGCCTTTTGCTTATCAGGCCCTTAGCCCAGTGACTCATTCTAGAACCAGAACATTGGTGAACCTCAACCGAGACTTCAGTGTCTTCAGTCTTAGACTGCTGGAAACAAATCTGGAATTTATACTAGAAGCTCCAAATGTTCTGGGTTTCAACTCCTCTGTGCTGGGGACACTGATTTAGACCCAGAACTTCAACTGACTTCTTAAGGCCCATTTTTATTTCAGGTGCACTCTTCCCAAAGCAAGCCTGAAAAATGAAACATGGAATTCATTCTCTTTCTCTCACAGAAACTTAAAGAAAACTTGGTGAATCTGTGAAGAACAGGCAAAAATTCGTCATATAAAAGAATGCTTCACTTCATAAGAGGACTTATGTTAAAATTACATTAAGTAGTATACTTTCCAATGATTTTTAAGGTTGTATTTGCTTTCTTAAAACTTAATTTATTTAAGTGGAAAAAGAAGGTTTCAAAATAACTTTGATTCTACGATTCAGTTAATGTAAAATTATAAACATATATAGGAATATGTATATTAAAAGATGGACATTAGGGCAGCCCTGTGGCTCAGTGAGTAGGGCGCCGGCCTCATATACCGAGGGTGGAGGGTTCGAACCCAGCCCCAGCCAAACTGCAACAACAAATATCCAGGCGTTGTGGTGGGCACCTGTAGTCCCATCTACTTGGGAGGCCGAGGCAAGAGAGTCACCTAAGCCCAAGAACTGGAGGTTGCCGTGAGCTGTGACACCATGGCATTCTACTGAGGGCGACAGACTGAGCCTCTGTCTCTAAAAAAAAAAAAAGAAAGATGAACAACAATTTGTTAATAGAAGTTGTCTCTGGGGTGATATGATTTGAAATGCGTTTTATTTTTTTTACTTGTATTTTTCTCTATTGTTTAAATCTTCTATTGAAAATGTTTAGTTAACACAATAAAATTATTGAAGATTTATCACTCAATTGTGCTGAATCCAGACAGCACTAGTGCTGTGCAGCTTTATGTTGTAAAGTGGGGTCATGGAGGACCCTGTGATGTGTTGTCCTGTGAAGGAGATAGGCACAGGGCAGAATGTAGTGTGATATATATATTTATTATTTTTTTAAAAATTAAATTAGGCCAGTCATGGTGGCTCATGCCTGTAATCCTAGCACTCTGGGAGGCCAAAGTGGGTGGATTGCTTGAGTTCAGGAGTTCAAGATGAGCCTGAGCAAGAGTGGGATACTGCCTCTACTAAAAATAGAAAAATTGAGGAAAGAGGATCACGTGAGCCCAAGAGTTGGAGGTTGCTGTGAGCTATGACACGGCACTCTACCTAAGGTGATACCTTGAGACTCTGTCTCAAAAAAAAAAGTTAAAAAAATTTTTTTTTCAAGATTAGAAATATGTATATGTGTGTGTATCTCTGTGAGTGTATAGAAATCCATCGAGTATTAGGTGGAAAGGTGGCAGGTGATTTTTTTCTCCCTCTCATGGTTTTCTGCCCCAATAAAAAAAGAAACCTGGGAAGTTGTTAGAAATGTCAATTCTGAGATCTGCCTTAGACCTACTGAATCAGAAACTCCTGAGGTGGGGCCCAGCAATTTCTGTATTTTTTTTGCCACATCCTTGGCTGGCTTTTATGCACACTGAAGTTTTAGCACTGCTGGGGTCAACCAGGGGACATCTCTTTTCCTGGAATTGAAACATAGGTGACATTGATGCCATGAAAAATGTGGTCCCATTCCTGTATACAACTGTGCATGTAGGTATCCCCCAAACTTAGCTCTGAGTGATGGACAGTAGGACCACAAAAGTTCAAGACTGTTACTAGTGATATTTCCACCAGTGAATAGATATCTTAATTTTTTTTTTTTTTTTTTTTTTGACAGATTCTTGCTTTGTAGTCCAGGCTGGAGTGTCACAATCATAGCTCATTACAGCTTTGAACTTCTGGGCTCAAGTAATCCTCCCATGTGGGCCTCCTAAAGTGCTAGGATTATACATCTTTTTTTTTTTTTTTTTTTTTTTGAGACAGAGTCTTACTTTGTCACCCTTGGTAGAGTGCTGGGGCATCATAGCTCACAGCAGCCTCAAACTCTTGCTCTCAAATGATTCTCTTGCCTCAGCTTTCCAAGTAGCTGGGATTATAGGCACCAGTGACAACACCCGACTACTTTTAGAGACGAGGTCTCCCCCTGCCTCAGTCTAGTCTTGAACCTGTGAGCTCAGGCAATCCACCTGCCTCAGCCTCCTCAGTGCCTCCCACCATGCCTGGCCCCTCAGCTCTAGTTTTTAACATGAAAATTTTAGTCAGGGCAGGTCATGACTTATGGACTCAGCATCTCTAGGGACCTATTATTTTGACCATCACTCATGTGGAATCTTTTTCAAGGAAGTTCTAGGACAACACTTTGAGCAACTGTTCTAAGCTTTTCCAGGCTTTTTTTCTTTCCTCTATCTTTATGTCTTTTCTTTCTAATTCATCCTTTCTCTTCCTGTTGTGATCGATGGGGTCTCACAGCAGATCAGTCATCGTTTCTGCTCTGTGCTTCAGAGAAAACAGCTCAGCTGCTACTAGAGAGTTGCCTTGGGAGTGATAATAATAATAATAATGGAAGTATTGATTTGCCATCCTCAGATATCAGAGGAAGGTCATGATTTATCAGCTTATATTGATGGGACACTGGGAAGTTGGACACAGCACCCAATAGTCTTCCTAACCATGGCACGAAGTTTCTGTGATTCAGTAGGTTAGGGACACAGTAGCTTCCTAAGTCTGCCAGCAGTCAAATTTTTGTTATTTAAAATTAAAGTATTTATTTTTCATATTTTCCCACATCTAGACTCTCTTGCCCTCTTTTCTGATAAGATTTCAGAGAGGAAGCTACCAGCTTGGGTGTCCAGGTGGTCAGAGAATCTGAAAAAATGCTCTGGGAGATGGGGGTGGGAAATCAGGCATCTTGTTCAATTCCTTTTTGCTTTTCTCAGCACTAAGGTGATTTCAGAACTGTTATTATTATTTTTTTTATTAAGTCAAATACACATAGATCATACATACATTTATGCATAAATGGGATACAATGTGTTTTTTTTTTTTATACAATCCGATGTGGTTAGATCAAATCAATCAACATAGCTTTCACTCATTCACTTGATTATTGTGCTAAGATATTTATGTTCTACACTTGACAGAATCGCAAATGTTTTTGAAAGAAGTTCTGCTCCCATCTCCTGGGGAAGCCCTTCCAAGTAGAAGAGCTAACTTTGATTATTCCTGGAAATGTGCAGACAATATAATTAGAACTTTCATTTATTAGATGTTTATCATATTTTCTTGTGTATGATAATGTGTGCCCACATTTTTGGCCCAAACTTTCAGGAAAAAACCTCTTTCATTTAAATTTCTTAAAAGAGGGCAGGAATGGCAGCACAGTAGCACTTCCTCTTCCGAGAGGCACAAAGTGCGAGGCAAAGCTGGCCACTGGGAAGAAGCCGGGAGTGAGCCCAGGAACCATCGGAACTTGGGCACTCAGTAACATAAGAATGAACACCACAAGCTTTTCCTAAAGTTGACAATCCTACAAATCCCAGGGGACTGATTAAAATGAGAATCCTGAACCACACCCCAAAACACTGAATTCATTCTTTAGGAGAAAGACCTGGGTATCCATTCTGTTAACAAGCATCCTAGATGGTCTTCCCACTGGCAAGTTTGGGAAATTCTGCCAAATCAACACCTTGGAGGTTTGGGCAAGTCCTAGGCTCAAAATTATGATCTATGGGCTTAGGTACCCTCACAAACAGAAGCTTCATGGAAACTGAGGCCCAAGGTCACAATGTTGCTACCTAGCCAGGTTCACTGGCTGCCCAAGAGAAAGCCAATGTCCAGAGACAGCAAGGTTTACAGCAGAGAAAGAGTTTATTCCATATAGGACTAAATGGGGAGATGGGAGAATTCTTTTACATCTGCCTCCCCAAGAAATGGGATGGAGCCCATTAGTCCTGTTTGAGTGGGTCAGGTACTGGAACTCAGGGCCTTGGGTGGAGTGTCTAAGACCACTTCAGTCAGTTCCTCTATCTGAGTGGGTCTGTCGCTAGAATGTAGAACCTGAAAGATACCTCAAAAACTACCCCTAGGTTCCAAACAGGATGTTCTTAGGCAGAAAACTATGTGTGACTCCTGGGTAAAGAAGCAGATCCAGGGAACAATGATTATTATCAAGCAAATGAGAGGACCATGGCTGATTATTCTCACTATTTTAGCTAATCCTGCCCCTTCGCAGACTTCTGGGGGCCCTTACTCTATTTCTCCTGCCTTGCATTCCCTC
The DNA here is from genome assembly GCA_963574355.1 of Loris lydekkerianus. Lineage (NCBI taxonomy): Eukaryota > Metazoa > Chordata > Mammalia > Primates > Lorisidae > Loris > Loris lydekkerianus. Next base: position 6,378 of record CAUYPK010107336.1, on the reverse strand, counting down.
GTCAATTTGTAGGAGTGTTTTCAATAATAGCAGGCAACAAGTAGAGCCAGGTTTCAGAACCCAGGTTCCCAGTTGAAGGTTCTTCCACCCTGGTGCAGTGTCCTGGGGGCCTAAGAATGGGGCCACCTGCGTGACAGAGTAGGCACCCAGAAAAGGGCAGGGATCTACTGTCAGGAGCCCAGGGAAGCCAGGGCTTGCCTGGACCCTCCTACCAGGTTCCTTGGAAATGAGCCCACCGGGGTGTCAGCAGAGCACAGACATGGGTGGAAATAGGAAATGAGAGGAAGTGGGGAGGTCCTGATGCTGTCACGATGCTATTGGTAGTGTGTGTCTGTTTCCAAGATGGCATTGGCACCAGTGTCTGGTGCAATCACTCAGGTGGGCTAGAGACTCCTGCTGCTGAGGTCCCTACCTTCTGAGAGGATAGCATGCAGGGGCCACAGTTATGTATTCCAGGGTATTATTTTGCGTGGGAATATTGTTATTGCTTTCTAGAGTTACACTTTTAACGCAAAAGCATAAATAAAAGAGTTAAAAACATAATATAGATATGGAATTTAGTCCTAGCCATGTGTGATAAGGATAACGTATATCCTTATTTTTCCCTCAAAATATTGGGCAAAAAAGTGTGCATTGTATGTGGCAAAATATGGCACAATGCTGCAAGTGTCCAATATTAATAAAAGATGTCATCTCCATTTTCTAGATCTGAAAACTGAGGCACCTGGAGGCTATATGCCTTGCTTACATTTCATGTGTCATTGACACAGGTAGGATATTTAATCAAAACTGTCTAATCAGAGCCTCTGTTCCTTTCTCTAAAGTTTGTACTGGGACTTACAGTTTATAAAGCACTTCAACACATGTTATTACAGTGTATTTGCTGAACTCAGCATTTCTCAGTGAAGTAGATCTAATAATCCTAATTTTAGAGATGGGAAAATAGAACTTTCAAAAGGTTATGCAACTTATCTGTCATCTGTGCCACACAGCTGGTAACTGGTGGACTTAAGTCTCAAAACCACAATCTCTATAGTAAAAAGATCATTTTTTGTCTAATTTTTTTTTTTTTAGGAATATACATTAACTTAGAAGAAAAGAAAGAAAAAGAATTCTCCAATGTGAATGAAAATGGAAGAGTGTAGAGGGTCCAATTCTGACTTACTTCTCTGCCTGTGCCTTTAGTAAGCAGGAGTGAGCCCTTATTCCATGATTCCACCCTCCTGGGACATAAAGTATATTTGAATATACTTTAAAATATATTAAAATTACATTGCTGATAGCTTTTAAGAAACCATAATATACTTTAGCTCTAGGTCCTGCAATGCTACTAAGACTGGTCAGATTCCATCTGTCTCTAGGTAAAAAGAAAATTTAATATATTTTCTATTTATTTATTTATTTATTTATTTATTTTGAGACAGAATCTCACTTTGTTTCCCAGGCTAGAGTTCTCTGGTCTCATAACTCACAACAACCTCAAACTCATGGGCTCAAGCAATCCTCTTACCTTAGCCTCCTGAGTAGCTGGGACCACAAGCATGTGCCACAACACCCAGCTATATATTTTCTTATTTTAAAAACTTACTTTTAAAAAATATATGTAACATAAGTTTATTGCAAATAATTTGAAAACACAGGAAAGTACAAAAGAGAATAAATTTTAAAGTTAATTTTTAATAATGCAATGGTTATATTTTTTATAGGAATTTGAAAAATTCAGAAAATCACAAAGGAGAAAAAAGTTATAAATTTGCAGTAAACACATTATCAGTTTGGATTATTTCTTTTCATTTTTACTTTTTTTTTTTTTTTTACAGATTGGAGTTATCCTTTAAATGTAATTTGTGTGTGTTCTATTTTTTGTTGTTTAACATTTTATCAGAGGCACTTCTCCATTTCCTTAGATGGTCTTTTTATGCATTTTAAATGGCTGGATGGGTAGCTTATGGAGTAGATGTGCCTTTGGTTACACCATCATTTCTTTTATTATTGGACATTTTGAACCTAGGTCTCCTGACTTCAAATCTGCTATTTTTTTTTTTTTTCTTTACCACATATCTGTCTCTATTTCCTTTTGGGTCTTTGCTTACATTTTTGGGGGGATAATTTTTGATGGTTTGAGGAGGATACGGGATGGCCCAGTATCTTTGTATTGATATTTATTAATTCATGATACTGTTAGTGGTGAGGATTTACTATGTGCCAAGCTCTATTTTAAGACGTGGAACAGATTGTAATTAAAGCCCCCACCTCCCACAATAGTAGCTACTACTATTATTTTCATAGATGAGAGCACAGAGGTACAGAGAGAGTAAGTATCAGAACCCATTCATTTGTGTAGAGAAAAACATCCAGCTGATGGAGCCTTCTACAAATAGGCATTTGTTTTTTTTCTTGCCAAGTCTGAATATGGGCAACTTCTAGCATTAGTGTAGAGGTTCAGTGACATCAAGGTGCTGTCACTGCAGTTCTTTTCCCCTGTGCCTCTTGGTTTTAAAATGGCTGCGATAGCTGTAGATATCACATCCTAATTCAGGGTAGGAACAGAGTGATTGTGATGGAGCTGACTAACCACATCTGCTCCTTTTATGAAGAAAACATTTTCTTTCCAGAACCCCCTCTCTCCCTCCAGTAGAATTCATGAATCATTATATTGTACGTTGTCTGCTGGCAACTGCAGAAAAAGGCTGGGGAAAAGATTGTTTTAATTTTCCAATCTCCGCAGTGGAAGAAGACTGGGCAAGAGGGTTTTGGAAATGACTTTTGGATCAGCCAACGAACAGGGTACAATGGTCTACATTTTGTTCTCTCAAAATCTGTATGTTGAAGCCTCCAAGGTGACTGTATATGGAGACTGGGTCTTTAAGAAGTAATTATGGTAAAATGAGTTAGGACACGGAGAGAAGGAAGCAAGCCAGAAACAGAGCTTGCTTCTTAGAACCTGACCACATTGGTACCCTAATCTCAGACTTCTACCTTCCAAACTGCAAGAAAAAAACTATTGTTTGAGCCACCCAGTCTATAGTGTTATGTTAGCTCAAGCTGACTGAGACAAGTGACTACCACAAAATATTTGCCAAGGTCAAGGGTTGGTCTTCTTTGACCCTAGCAACCTGTTTCATACAGGGACTAACCATCAGTTGGAAATTACCGTCTCTCACATCTCTGGCCTGGAGTATGGTTTGAAGTGGCCCAGAGCCTGCCCAACCCCATTTCTCACTGAATAAAACACCGTCTCACACATGCTAACATTTCTCATTAATATTAGTGTCACCGCAGAGTGCCATTAAAATAGAAGTGGTTTCATACATTATTTATCTGCAGTGTATCCACAGAGTCATTCTTTTGCCAGAGAGCTGTCTCCTTGGCATTTATAAACTTGGTAACAAATCTGCAGCTCACTGGGTTTGTGTCCTCAGGCTGTGACAGAGGCATGGAAGATCCACGCACTGTTGGGCTGAAATTCATTCCTGCATCTCTTCTTTCGGCCCGGAGCACACTTTCTAAAGTGCTTGGTTGCAGGTGGTCCAAACTAGGGGCTCAATAGTGGAGATTAAGAGCATGATAGATAGCTGTATCTCACTTCATTCTAATTAGAAGGGGTTCAAAAAGGAGCTATCATTTATTAGTGATTTTCAATTGTTATTTTTAGAGCAGAAGTTCAAACTAGTAATTCTAGTCACTAGGGATACAGTAATGAATAAAATAGTCATTACTGTCTTCATAAAACTGATATTCTAGGAAGAGGAAGATTTCATAAGTTAACCCTGGGCTAACTTTTCTTCATAACAACCATCACTTGAATCTAGGGAGCCCCTGCCTCCCTTTAGTGTAGGGCATGAGCTCTTTAGTTTGCCTCACTCCCTGCCACTCTCTATTGCCTGATAGAGATCTATGTGGAATTTCAATGGAGTGGATTCCATTATTATTATTATTATTATTGCCATTTGAACACAAGGAAACTGAAGCTCAAAGAGGTGAAGTGACTTTTCCAAGATCATCTAACTATAGAAGGTGGAATGGGATATGAACTCAGTTCTATGCAACTTCAGAGGCTTAGGTCTTTGCACCATGTAGAGTAGTGATTCAGGAGGCAGGAACACAGAAATATCACCAAGCAAAAACATTCAACCCATTTAAGATCAAATTAGAGTGGTATATCAGCAGGAAACAAATGGCACCCTCAAATTAGGATATAGATATAGTATATAACTCAAGCAGAGTTTCATAAAGAAACTATTTACAAAGGCAGAGCAGATAGTAGGGAAACCACAAGGCATAGTGCAAAGCCTCAGATTAGTAATAGTAGGGCTCCATCACCACCCCCAAGAGTTTAGGGGCCGATGAGAGTTGGGTTACTAGAACCTGAGATAAGAACTATGGAGAGAAATGCCTTACTTAAACTGAGATCTTTTGCAATGACATGCAGCCAGTCTTTGGGGACCACACAGGGAACTTGGAGACTAAGTACCCCAACCTCCCTCTCCAACTTCTTTTCTACTTCTTCCCCTTGATCTCCTGCAAGTGCTAAACCCAAGTAGAAGGCAGAGGGAAAAGAGCCCTCAATCCATCCCTACAGGTCTGCCTCTGGGAGCACCAAACAGTGCAGAGAAGAGCAGAGAGAGGGGTCTACAGGGACAAACTAGACACCTGGCCTAAAGGGCACGTCTAAGCCAAGAGCATGTTAGGGGATAATGCAGTGTAGGGAATCAGAGTGCACCACTTCACAACAGGTTCCTTTGGCAGGAAGATTATTTTGAAGGCATATGAGGTTCCACAGATGCAGGAGGAAGCCTTTCTGAAGTTTCCCTTATCTGACAAAAAGCAGAAACTTGTGAGAAATGAGGACTTCCATAAATTCCTTCTCTCTTGGGGAAGTTTTATGGTCATAAATTCCTTCTCTCTTGGGGAAGTTTTATGGTCATGAAGATGAAACATCATACCAAAATGGACCCGCACAAGCACACCTTGTTAAGATAGCCCTTATCTTTCACTAATTTCCCCCATATATTTACCTTCCTACAGTTTTGCCACCAGAGAAGCCTAAAACCCCTTTTCTTTTGTCTTGTCACTTTTCTACAAATTTATGGTCCTTTTTTGAAATAGTATAAAAGCCTCTAAACCTAGCTGCTTTTTAGGGGATTTTCTCTCATCTATGAATCACTCCACCCAAGCCACATAAAACTTACAGTATCAGATAAAATTTGTATTCTCCTCCTAAACCCCTGGCTCATCACTGTTCATCTGTCTTTTAACAGTTTACTTTGCAGGCCCAGCCATGGAACTTAACTTAAGAGGATAGAGGAATCTGTCCCTGCACCCCACCCTGCCGGTAGTGATGATGATGAGTAGGAGAAGAAATAAGGATAAGAATGACTTCCAGACTCAGCTTTAGTGGGACTGAGGCAACACCTCCTCCTCCTCCTTTTTTTCACTCTTATTTTCTTCTCAGCCATGTTTGGCCATCTTGTCTACCAGAAAAAATCACTGGTTCCACATCAGAGATTCCTCGTGTTTTCAACACAGGGCTTGAGACCTCTGTCTTGATGACTTTAACAAGTGGACAAATGACAGAAATATATAGGCTGGTGTCTCTTTCCAGGTTTTTTAAAGGAGTGACAGACAGCATTAAGCCATACCTTTAGAAAGTTACCTTTTAAAAATTCCAAGGCTGGGCTGCCTGTTTTTCACATTCTCCTGTAAAATCTGTACAGCTTAGTCCTTGTCAAACAACATACATCCTGCTAAACTGAACCACGTATTTCCACCTTCAAAACTATTTTCTTGCTCATTTTCAGAATTCATAGTTTCTGAAATCAGCTGGATTTTATAGCTTTGGATCTTTAGTAAAGTCAATTTTCATCATTGTACTTCCATCACCTTTACAGTGACATTTTCCATAGCTTGTCCCAGAGGTTTTGTGAATATTGCTGTCAGTGTAACAGTGACAAAATTAGGAACACTTTGTCTGACACTTTATTTATTTATGTTTTTAATAAAAAAAAATTGTATTTACTTAGAAGCATTCAGAATGTCAACAAAATAGCTGCAACTTTTTTTTTTGTAATTACAGAGTGGTATTCAGTTAACAGAACAACAATTATTTTGTATAAGCTGCATCAGAGACAACTGAAGATGAAAAAACTACCATCCCCATATATAACTAATTTGTGCTGAGCACCAACAAGAACCTGCTTTAAATTTCCATGCCAATTTACAACCCCCAGACTGTACCAGGCAAGGTTAGTGGCTACTGAAAATACCACCAGGACAGGGAGGGCTATCTAAAGACACATTCGGTAGTGTGTTAACTGTACAAAAAAAGACACTGTATAGTTTAACAACAAATCTTACACACCTTTACATTTCAATTTT
>CAUYPK010107333.1:0-20148 GCA_963574355.1 Loris lydekkerianus | reverse complement strand
CCACAAGACTATGAGGAAAGGACCAAGGAAGGGGAAGGGAGGGGGGAGGTTTGGGTGGAGGGAGGGTGATGGGTTGGGCCACATCTATGGTGCATATTTTTATCTATAATAATAATAAAATAATAATAATAAAAAAAAAAGATAGGTTTGAATTGTAGATAAATATTTGAACCCTGTGTTCAATCTCAAAGAATTCGTTCAGTTCTGGGTACGTGAATGCACACTTAGAATAGAATGCCATACAACAGGCGTTCTCCAAGTGTTCCCTGGCAGCCCTTGAGTGTTCCCCAAATCCTCTGTCTATGAGGTCAAAACCATTCTCCTAATAATTCCAAGATGTCATTTGTCTTTTCACTCTTGTTCTTCCATGAGTGTACAGCGGAGTTTTCCAGAGGGCATGTACCAAGTGAATAGTGTGCTATTGCAACAGGTTAATGGCCAGAGCAGGGATAAGAAGCTTGCCTGTCTCCTATTAAGCCACATATTTAAGAAATCTACAGAAATGCAACATAATGACGCTCTTCTCAAAATTTTCTGCTAAGTATAATAACTTTTTTGCAAGTATGCAATTTATGTTAACAGAAAATGGGCTTGTGGTCATTGTTTTAAAGTGAATTAATAAACAGCTCAAAAGTTCCTCAGTTTTAACTGCTATTCTGGTAAATACTGAGAGATGTAACTCACATGATCCAAAATTCTTAGTTGTTTTTAATGATGTTTAAGAGTGTAACAGGGGTTAGTGCTAAGACCCAAAACTTTGAGAATTACCACCGTCATGTCTAATTAATACATTCATTAGCAAGAAGCAGCACTGTGGCAGGGAAAATTATGAATTTGAACGCCTTCCTTTTTTTTTTTTTTTAATCATGCCACGGGAACCAGTACCACCAATGGCCCAGAATGCATCTGTTCTGCTGCTACAGAAATGCACCGGGATGGGAAGATGACAGAGTCACATGGGAGGAAGTCATTAAACCTTAAGGACCAGTCACCCATCGTCCCGGACCCCACAAACAGCAGCAGCTCATCTGGAAAGGCAACCCTCTGTGGGTACCAGCAGAAGACTTCACACTAGCATCCAGACTGTCATTGCTGGTGACATAGCACCTGCAGGCAGGCCCCCTTTGCCTGGTATAACCAGCACTGGTAGACAGCTACAAAAGTAATTACAACTACCAACTCTAAATAAATACATACGCTGTTATCCTGACAGTCACCTGTCTACAAAATTGGAACTTAGGTCTAGGTCCACAGCTAAGAAATTTTTATTAGTAAATTTATTAGGGTTATATTTGGATGACAGTTATTTCTACAGCAATCGCCTGCTTATGTAAACTGATGTCCGTGCCTTGATTTATGATAGTCCTTACCTCTAAAAAGAAAACAGACATACATTTCCAAAGTCTCTGTGAAGGGCAGGCAGATTTCCTAAAAGTTGCGGCTGCCCCAAAGCATAGGATTTTGCTTACTTAAAGCAAGAAGGGGCCAGATGGAGATGGGAAGTGCTGGAAAAGCACCTCCCCCAGTTCTTGTTTGTATGTCTATATGGAGGGACTTCCTGGGCCATCCCCTGGCATGCTATACTGAGGAACAGCAAGTGAGTCACCCAGCTGGTGGGGGGACAGCCAGTGGCCCTGGCTCCCCTTTCTCAAGGCGATGGAGCTGATCTAGGAAAGTCTGTAGTGCTCTGCAGTGCCTCCTTTGCACTGATGGGTCAGCACAAGGTAGGAGACTTCTGCCCAAGTTCTACGGTAGGATAGTGGTCAGGGTTCAGGGGAGGGGAGAGGAGAGAGGAAACAGCATTTCAGTTGCACAGCAAAGCTTTTTTCTCTAAGCAGCTCTATCCAAAAGGGCCATTGAGATGAACTGTGAGTTTCCTTTGTTCAATTATCATCAGGGTTCCAAACTCAAAGATAACAGGGCAAGAATGTCATTTATGAACCTCTTAGAACCTCAAGGAGGGATGGGGTGGAGTTTGGGGGGCAAAGGATCAGACAAACAGCCCACGCAGACATAAGACAAAACCACAGGCCTTAACTCAGCCCTACAGGGTATAAATCCACCTCTACTTCTAGCTTTCTCTAGAGATCCTGGGCATGTTGTTGGTCTAGACCAGACTTTTCCTATCAGTTAAGTGCAGAAAACGACACCCACATCACAGCATTATTCTGAAGATGGAAAGACAATGAATGCACGAATTGCATTTATAATAGATGACGTTCATCATAGAAGACATTCGAGGCACAATACTCCTTTCTTACTCAACACCAGTTGTAATCAGAAGGTGATGATCGCACGTGTTTATTGGCTGTCTCGCCCAACTGTCAACGCTAGCAGAGCAGAGATTTGAGGCCGTTCTGCTCACCCTGTCTATCCAGAGGTTAACCACAGTGCCTGTCACATAATAAATGCTTAGTAAATTTTGAATGAATGAACCAACAAATGGGAGTGAAAATTGAGCATTGTGCAAATCATAGTACTTTAATTGGTAATTTTGTAAGAGCTATTTTTTTATGTAGACGTTAGCACTGACAACCATGTGTCCATATACATGAGAAATGCTTCCAGGATTAAAGTGCAAACTTGATTTCTAAATACAGATAGCCACACGCTCTGCCCGGGTTGCCATCTTTCTTCCAAACATTAGCCTTTGTCTCCTCCACACCGGGGGACAGAGAAGTATCATTACAAGGACAGGCGATAATCCCCATTTGCTTTGGAGTTAAATCAGCACAAACAGCATGGACACTCTTTCAGTCTGTGATTAGACTCGAAAAGATCAAAGCCAAGGCTAACAGGCCACATGGGTCTGATAAACGGTGTTTTTAACTAATGGGAGGAAAATGGCAGTCTCAGGAGGAATCTTTGTGAAGTGTTTGCATCAGAAGGCTAGGAAAGCTTGTTGCTAAGGCTTCAAAGCAAGTTCTGATACGTCCATTATCGGCCATCAGCCAGCGTGAGCCCTCCTTGGCCTGCCCATTTTCAATTGGATATACCAAGTGTGCGTACCACCCTCTGGCCTTCTGGTTCTTGATTGCCCTTAATCTTTCATCAGCTTAGTAATCTGGGTTCTAAAGTGTTTTTCCCCCCAGGTATTAGAATGTGCTGAACATTCTAGAATGTTCCAGACCATTAGAATTCTGGAATGTCCAGAATGTGCCAAATCATCAAGGCAGAATTAGAATGAGGCAAAGAGGCACTCACCTCAGTCTCAAAATTTAAGGGGTGCCAAAAAACTCCATACTTAAGAACAATAACATTTTAATACAATATTTTTTTTGAATCAAGATGAAAGAAAAAAAAAATCTGCAAGGTCCAAAATATTAACATTTGAAATAAAGACAGGATCTGATGAGAGTCAAGATTAGGTAAGGTGAGTGAGGTCAAATTGAAAAAATTCGATGTTTGATATTTAATTATCACAGCAAAGTTCTGAGAAACATAGAAATATGATGCTTGAGTTTAGAGGGGACTTTTTTTTTTGAGACGGAGTCTCACTTTGTCACCCTCGGTAGAGTGCTGTGACGGCGTAACTCAACCTCAAACTCTTGGGCTCAAGCGATCCTCTTATCTCAGTCTCCTGAGTAGCACTTATATTTCTTTTTCTTTAAAAAAAGTCATAAAAAAAACAAACAAAAAACGCCAACTGTGTAGATTATAAAACAGATTGGACAAAATAGTCACTTGTCTTTTTCAAAAGTTATTTTATATAGTTATATTATTGAAAATTGAAAACTGACATGGTGGAAATTTGATTCTATAATCATTCCATTGATATCTTATCAGTTACAGGCAAACATGTACAATTTATCCACGCAACATATATTTGGATGGCATTTTAGGTAGATGCACATGTTCTCCCAACGAGATAAGGTATCCAAGCATGGTTGCCTATACAGAAAATTTTGTTTTCACCACTACAACATATCACTTCTATTATAAATCTTTAAAATAAATTAGAAATTTCTGTTCAGAAAGGGTTAAGGCAAGGGTATAAAACAATGGTAACTGTCACACATGAGTGTGTGACCATAGCAAACCTTTTCATTGCCTCTTATGAAATTCCTCTCCCATTGTAGCTTAACCCAACTGCTGGATCTTCTTTTAAACTAGTTTCTCCTTCCTGATACTTGAGAACTTTGTTCCCTGTACCAAAGAGTAGGGTAGCCTGGTACCAAACCCATTTTCTCTTCTTCTTGAGAACACAGCTAAACTATTAATGCATTCTCCAACCTTCTTTGCCCTTACCATGGCCATGACTTATGTACTAGCCCATTACATGTAGGTGTTAAGCAAGGGAAGCTCAGCCACAGGCCTTATAACCCCCCCCCCCATACAATCTTCAGCCTCTCCCTCCTCTGTTGGCAGAATAAAGGGGAGACAGACAAATGATGGAAGAAGCCTGGATCCCCTCATGGCCCCACGGAAGCCACACACTCATTTGGAATTCCAGGAAATCAGAAATACCTCTGTAGCAAAGGTTACCTTTACATTAGCAAAAACTCAGATTTTATTAGTTAAGTTGCTAAGATTTCCGAGTTTATTTCTGACAGCAACTAGCATTTCTTAATACACTTTCCTTTTCTCCATTCTTTTATTTTCTTTTTTCTGAGACAAAGTCTCACTTTGTTGCCCCAGGTTAGAGTGCTGTGGCGTCACAGCTCACAGCAACCTCAGACTCTTGGGCTCAAGCGATCCTCTTGCCTCAGCCTCCCAAGTAATGGGGACTACACAAGCCTACCATAACTCCTGGCTAGTTTTTAGGGCCTTTTTTTTTTCTTTCTTTTTTTTTTTTCTTTTTTAGTAGAGACAGAATCTTGCTTTTGCTCAGGGGGGTTTTGAATCCTGAGTTCAAAGCAACCCCCCAGCCTTAGCCTCCCAGAGTGCTAGGATTACAGGTGTAAGCCACCCCCCCCCAGCCCATTTCTCCATTCTTGTGGGTCTTCAAGGGGCTAATAGAAGTTAGCTCCACTATTATGTTTTGCAATTAGGTTTCATCTATCACATGAGCTATGCCAGCTTAAAAATGCTATAAATTTGCTACTTTATGTGTGTTGACAGAATGAAGTCTTTGCCTTGTTAATTCTGCAATGAGAGGATTCTATAAGTAGAAACAAAACATTTTTTAATTTATTCCAGAAGTTGAACCATTGTCTACATTTGTCACTTAATTCGAAGGACATGTGACAAGAAATGACACTTTTTCTTTTTCATTTATTGGAAGAGGGTAGCCAGAGAAAAAGAAAAATTAAATGAAACAGAAAAAAAAAAAAATCCTGTTTTTCCTTTTAGAACAAAAAAAAAAAGTCAAATACCTTCCCTGATTTTTAATACGGTATAAACTTAACCTTAGGTTTATTTACTATTTTAAGGTCATGGCTTCAGCAGTTTCAGAGTCAGATAATTGGACCGTTCTGCTTTGAAGAAAAGGTGGCCTGCACCACATTTTCCCTACACTGCGACTTCTTTCTCAGGGGACAGATGTGACAAATGAATCCTGGCACATCCAATTCCAGGGATGGCTTAGAAGTGTTCTATTTGTGAGGAGAAAGAACAACAGTGAAGATGCCATTTCTGGTGACTGTTTGGGAAAATAATGAAGAAACCAGAGAGAAATGGAAAAGCAACCTTGAGGCTCATCAAAAACATGCAAATATTCCAAAAGGAACATTTCCGCAGAAGGGCTCCACTCCCCTTACCTGCACCAGGGCACTCCCCCTCCCTCCCTCTCTCTCTTCTCAAAAACAACAACACATGAAATAAATGAGCAAAGCTGCTTTCTTTGGTTTTCTATTAAAAGTTTAATTTGCAACACACCCAAATGGGGCTTCTATTCCACTCTCCGGAGAACATTGATGGATCCTCTGCCGCGGAGGCAGCGCCGGTTGGTGGTTAAGGAGAGGCCATCCATTTCCCACGGTGACAGGAGGCAGACCACAATGGCAGCTGCAACCACGTTTGCTTCTGTTGCTATGAACATTTGGGACACTAAAATAAATTGATTGTAGCAAGAGATTCTTGTGCTTTCCCCACCACATCATCTTAATGGGGAATTCATACCACTTTGAGCTGCACTTACTGCTGAAATGGAAGGATGGTTTCTACAATTACTTTAGCGCATATTGAATTGTCCCCAAGTTTATTAGGTTATGGGACAACATTCTGGTTTTAGCAAAGACTGTCTTTTCAGAAGGCCCTGGACTCTTGAGTCTATTATTACTTCTTCAAATACAACCACGTGGATCTCTGCTTTAGCCTGAAATCCCCATCTCTTTCCTCCACTTGAAATACCAATCATTTGGAATTAATGCAAATAAAATGCAGGAAAAAAAAGAAGGACTGAAGGAAGACGCAAGACCGCAGGGTGACACGGTGTAGCCATCAGGCCTAAGCACACGCTCACATGAGAAAGAGCTTAGGGTGTGGTTTGGCTGTACGCTGAAGCTGCTCTTCACTGTCCACTTCGAAGGAAGTATTTATTGAATCCCTACTGTATGCAGTCACTGGACATTTCCTTTTATGTTTCATTCTCTCCAGACCTGTTTGATGCATTATGTAGAAGTCACTTCATTTTCCACTATTCTATCTTGTCTTGGGCATATAGCCCACCACCACTTAAAATATGTCCTGAAAGACATATTTAAAATATGTCCTGAAAAAAAATAGGCCAGCTATTATTTCTCTTCTTATTTAGTATACTGCACCATGATTTATCCTAATAATTCCTTATATAGTAGAACCTCTATAAGTTGACCATCCAAGGGACTGTAACAAAACTGGTCAGTACTCAGAGGTGGTCAATGTTAGGAACTAGGCCTACGTTACTGATGTACATGGGGTGCATGTCCAGTCTATGAAAATTAGGTCACTTTAGGCCGGGTGCAATGGCTCATGCCTGTAATCCTAGCACGTAGGGAGGCTGAGGCAGGTGGATCATCCGAGCTCAGGAGTTTGGGGTTGCTATAAGCTATGACACCGCGGCACTCTACTTAGGGCAACAAAGTGAGACTCTGTCTCAAGAAAAAAATAAAAGAAAGAAAATTAGGTCAACTTAAGGAGGTGGTCTTATAGGGGAGTGGTCAACTATGGAGGTTCCACTGCATCGGCAAAGCATCTCACTTTCCTGTCTACGATCATAATTTTTCTGTTCATGTGGTTATCTCAAGCTTCTGATGGGGGAAATGTACAAACCTCTAGCACAGTGACTTGCCTACAACATATGCCCCTCATACGGTTAGCTGTCTCCTTCCTTACACTTGAGGCTGTGACCTAAAATAGTGGTGTTTCCATTTTGCTACGGAGGTTAAAGGACATTTCAGGATGTCACCTATCAAGGGTGTGGTTTTGTTGGACCTGGAGCTTGCTCTCCACACCCCAAACCTCCTCCAACCCCCAGCTCCTGGAGGTAGCAAGTGCTCCCCAACAGCAAAGGAGAGGCTCCCCTTCTGTGTAAGCCTGCCTGCCTGCAATTCACCAAACCACCCAAGTCCAGGACGGGAATGCTAGCTCAGCAAGTCCCACATTCCAAATGCCTTCCCTGCAAACCTCAAGAGACGAACTTAATGAAAACTGATGGCTGTCCTGAAGCCGCCTGTGCTGTAGCAGAAGGCCCCACGTGTCCTGTGCTGCTGCACCAGCCAGGGGGGGACCCAGGGACATAGTGTGTAGGTCACACGCAGGAGTTTCTGAGTCAAACGCCCTGGTTATAATCCTGCCTGCAGGCCTCCCTGGGTGCGGCGGTCTCCGTCCATCACTGTCCTCCCGCTTCCTCTATTTCCCAGCTAGAGTACAGGAATAATGCTAAGACTCGCGTCATTAGGTTGTTAAGAGGATAAGACAAATTAAAGTGATTAGAACTGAGCCTGGCATTTAAGAAGCACCATGTTTGTGAAAGTAAAAGAAATAAAATAAGAGAGGAACAATGTGTGCGGGGAGGGGCACCCCACTTGGCTTTCTCAGATCAAGTGAGTTGGAGTCAAAGAGAATTAACGACGGGGTGAACTTACAGGGGGGATTTGTCTGCGGAGTCCAGGCACAAAGGTCCCTTTCAGGAGCAGGCCAGACTGGCCTGGGCAGGGACGCTGGCGGGGGAGTGCAGCCTGACCTGAGAACAGCTGCCAGGCTCTGCCAGCCTCTGCCAGCTGCTCCCAGGCAACCAGGGCCCACTGCCACCAGTCTGCTATCTTGCTCAAGACACAGGCACTTTCCGAGGCCCCAGAACTAGAGTTCGGGGTGCATGAACCGCTCCCTGCAGGCTTCCAGCCACTCCTATGAACCAATAAACATCCTCCCTGCTACCCTTTTGAGAGAGAGGAGGAGGAACATGGAGGTGGAGTTAGAGAGAGGGAGAGGAAGGAGGAAACGAGGGGAAGAGAAAAGATTGGCAGGTTTAGCTTTTTAAAAAAGGAAGAAAAAAGGAAAAGAAAAAAAATGGCTCAGAATAAATGTCTATCAGAGGCAAATGGAACTGAGAAAGTATCATCAGTCAAGATGCAAAACCAGTCCTCTGAAAGCCATCTTTGTTCATTCTTCATAATCCAACGAGCACTTATTTTCCCTAAGATACAAACTGGGCTAGGAGAGGCCGTGCACCAATCAAATGAGAGCAGCGCAGGTGTGTGGCGGAACTCAAGGAGAGTTTGTGTTTCAGGAACAAATACTAACGAGGCTGCCAGGAGCTCCAGTCGTTGGTGGAGCCAACCAGCTGGGTGCTTTATCTTGCACAAATGTCTCATTTAAAAGGAAAAAAATCAACCTTGGCCATTGGTAGCATTTTCTTCCAGCACAGGTGTGCCACAGAGAATTAGAATATGAATTGCATTAAGTATTTCACTTGGATAAATAAATTCAGTGAAATAATATACTGGATACAGGACAAGACATATGTGTACCATATATGTATGTGCGCACACCTATCACAAAGCATGTGTCATAGTACACATTTTAATAGTATATTTCCTGCATTTGCTTGTGTGTTACCAATACATTATAAGGAATAGATAACACATGCAGAGACAAGTCGGGCTCATTCTAAATCTTTGGTCCTCTTAGGAGACTAGAGATAGCTCTGCAGAATAAGAAATATCAGGCATATTTTTTTCTTCTAAATTTTTTTTTTTTTTTGCAGTTTTTGGCCAGGGCTAGGTTTGAACCCACCACGCCTGGCATATGAGGCCAGTGCCCTCCTCCTTTGAGCCATAGGAGCCACCCCTTCTTCTAAACTTTTTTAAAAAATGGTTTCCAGGGTGGCGCCTGTGGCTTAAAGGGGTAGGGCGCCAGCCCCATATGCCAGAGGTGGCAGGTTCAAACCCAGCCTCGGCCATACACTGCAAAAAATAAAATAAAATAAAATAAAATAAAACAAAAAAATGGTTTCCAGAGTGGTGCCTGTGGCTCAAAGGAGTAGGGCACTGGTCCCATATGCCAGAGGTGGGCAAAACTGCAAAAAAAAAAAACTGGCCAAAAACTGCAAAAAAAAAAATATATATATGCTTTCCATATTGGGAAGCGCTGTCCCCTACTAGTTATGAAAATAATATACGCTTGCTGTAGAAAGGCAGAAAAACAGAAAGAAAGAAAGAAAGAAAGAAAGAAAGAAAGAAAGAAAGAAAGAAAGAAAGAAAGAAAGAAAGAAAGAAAGAAAAAGAAAGAAGAAAAAAAGTCATCAGCTATTTCCCTGGCCAGGGACTACTTCTGTTAATATTTCTGGGTATTTGCTGTTAGGATCCTTTTTTCTTATCTTCATTTATCAGTTTATCACAGACATGTTTCCATGTCAATAAACAAATATCTACCTAATTGTGTTGAACGGCTCGAGCATATTTCACCCTAAGGATGAGCCAAATTTCATTTACCCCATCAAAACATCACTGGCTTTTTATGTGGTTTCCAATTTTTCACTGTTCTGAGTGAGCAGCAGATAAGTTTTAAAATAGAACCAAAGTAAGGCTGCCCACATGTGCATGCATCAGAGGAACGTCAACCAGCACATAAATACCAGCTCTTTCCACCTGTGGTCCAAATGAAATGAAGCGGTCATGCGGGTGACGCCCAAGCAGTGGCCCCCCCAAATGTCAACCATGCTGTTTCTAGGAGGGCCAAGGGGAAGGAAGATGTCAGGTGGAAAACAGCTTGAGGAATGTATACTCTGTCCCAGCACCCAAGCCCAAGATTGCTGTGGGTCTTTCTCTCCTAGTAAGTGGGACTAAAGCAAGGCGGCAGTGCAGAAGTGCAGAGAAGAAATTCTAAGAATATAATTACGAGCCTTAATTTTGGAATGTGTCTTTGCTGCAGGCTCTCTCGGTACCTTTTTCTAGCAGCTTCCAGTGAGGAAGTCCTTCCTGATGCTGTGGTAAGATGTCTCTTGCTGCGATGATGATCATTTATGATCAATTCATTTCTCTTACTTTATCCTTACAGCCCTTCTTTCAATTGCCGTGTGCCAAGGACCCACTGTAGGTAGGAGAACAAGATAGACGTGGGCCCTGTGCTCACGCAGTGTGCCACCGAGCAGGGGAGTTAGCCATTAATTCCAGAAATTCCTTGAACCTATGACCAGCTCCGGGGCGTGGAGGATGACCAAGACAGAGACTCACTGGGAGTAGGTTACGTGCAATGAGGGGTCAGGAAAAAGTCACCTACGGGGACTGATGGAAGCCTTCTGCGCCAAGTGTGGAGGGAGGGCTGCCTACATTCAGAGGCCAGGGGCAGGAGGATCTCGTTCACACCACCTCCCTGAATGAACTCTCCCAGGCTCCTAACTCTTGGTCCCATTCTCCCTGCAACCTTCTCTGTTCTCCCAGTTGGTCAGGCCAGAACGCCCAGGACTGCCTTTGACTCCTTCCTTTCTTTCTTGCCTCTCATCACATCCTGTATGTCAATAAACTTTCATGGCATTATCTGCAAGAGTTCCAGAAGTTGACCATTTCTCAACACCTTCCAGTGGCATCATGTCATATCTGGGTTCCTGCAGCTGCCTCCTAATTGGTCACCCAGCTGCCATGCCTCCTACCCTGTAGTCAGTGCTTTCCCAACAGTCTGAGTTACTCCTCTTGGAATGTTTAATCCAATTATACCATCCTTTGCTCAAAACCTCCCTTCTCCCATGAGCTTCCTTTATTGCTCAGAGTACAAGCCAGAGGCCTTCAGAGCCACAATCTGCCCTGCACTGCCACCCCGACCAACACGCACACTGATTTATTCTCTAGGACCCTTGCCCTTATTCACCCCACTCCAACCACCATGGTCTCCTGACTCCTTAAAGATCTGAGGTGCCCTCCTGACTCAGGGTCTTGGCACCTGCTGTTCCTTCTGTCTGGAATGTTCTTTCCCTTGATGTCCAATTGGTTTTATCCACTCCCTTATTTCCTTGAGGCCTTTTTCTGACCACTCTACATAAGTAGGACACGCCCACCCCAATTCTTACACCTCTTCCCCTGCGTTAGGTCTTAGTGTGCTACCTCCCCTGACGTGCTTGGTATTTGCTGGTTTCACTCATTATCATTTTTGTGTCTCTCACTTAGACTTTCAGCTCTTCGAGGATCAGGACTTTGCTTTATTGACTTTTGATTTCCCAGCACCCCCACCATGCCCAGCACATAGTAGACATTCAATAAATAGGGGAGGAATTAAAAAATGAATGAATGATGCATCCTTGTCCTGATTTCTTGGATGCAATATTCTCTCATCTGTTTGCGGATATTAATTATACTCATTTTAAAATCCTGTTCCAATTTATCTACTGACTACTTTCTGAGATACAAGTTTTCCAGTTTATTGACTCTGTCATTCTATCCTTTCTGCCCCATTTTTTTGATCATTTTCAAATGTTTGGTAATTTTAGGGTTTTTTTAAGGCATTTTTGCAACTGGAATCCCTGACAGATAATTCTCTGGTTTTGCTTAGGGAGCCGACCCTGGAGAAGCCCACGTTTTCCTTTCCCTTCTCCTCTCTGGGTCTCTGTGACTGAATCTTTACATCTGGGTGTAGAGAAGGAGTTGTGAGCAACCCAGGGTGAAAACAAGCCCTGTGATGTTCCCAGAAAACCAAAGAGTGGAGGAAGAGAGGGGTAAAAATGACACTAAATAGTGACAGTCACTTAGAAACATTCCAATCACGAAAAGAAAAAATTCAAATGTGCTCATAGAATGAAAACTAAAATAAAATCCTAAGCCCTGCCACCTACTGAACAGACACTCTTGTGGCCATGGGGACCAGAGAGAAACCTTAAAACTGAGTTCCCAGACATGACAGGATTCTTTATACCCCCTCCCTCACTGCCATCTAGGAGATTTCTTCCTTAAGGGGTAACAGAAACCAATCTAGTGATCTCCCTTTTCTTTCTTTTTTTTTTTTTTAAGACAGAGCCTCAAGCTATGGCCCTGGGTAGAGTGCTGTGCCATCACAGCTCACAGCAACCTCCAACTCTTGGGCTTAAGCGATCCTCTTGCCTCAGCCTCCCAAGTGGCTGGGACTACAGGTGCCTGCCACAATACCTGGCTATTTATTTGTTGCAGTTCAGCCGGAGCAGGATTTGAACCCACCACCCTTGGTATATGAGGCCACCCTGTGACCTCCCTTTTCTTTTGGTGTTTTCTATATGTGACAACTGGCAGCATTTCTTCCTGATTCCAGAACACCAACCACAGAGCAGTTCTTACTAGCAGGCAGGGGCTGCTCAGTGAGGGGTTTTGTGTCCTCTCCTTCACCTTTTGACATCAGAAAAGGCCCCAAACTCCACCCTCAGATCACGCTGAGGCTGCCATTTTCTGAACACAAATCCCTTGAAGGTATGTGAAGTTCAGTTGATCACGTACACGGCTCCTCCTACAGCTTGTTAAATATGTACATTCAACCACCCTGTCAAGTTCAAGTTCCCGTACCCCTGGTCCCTGCCTGGAAGTCCATACTCTCAGCTTCTCCCTAAGGCTCTGCTTCCCAGCCTGTCAGAATGGCCACCCTACAGGCTGCAACCCTTTAAGAGAAATAAAGCTCTCCTTTCCAAACTTATGAACTTTGTCATTTCTTCAGTCGACAGGAATTCATGCAATTTTTTTCTTCCATAATAAACTTATCTATTAAAATTTCTTTACGAGTTCATTGGACTTTTTCTGAAGGGCCAAACCCCATGAGTCAAAATGCATTTTCGAGCCGACTGTGCCAACAGCTTGAATTGTGCCCTCTTGAAATAAGAACTTGAATTATGCCAGCAAAATTATTGGGAGGGGATGGCACAAGAGGAACAGGGTTGTCCCACAGGGAACTGAGTAGGGAACCACTTAACAGGTTGCGATTTCTCAGCCCCAAATCTCTATCCTCACCAGACTTACTGCACAAACGACCCAGATTCCCTCCTCTAGGAAGCAGTGGCCGGCATCCTCTTCCCCACCCCTCACCAGCCCTCACTTAGGCTGCCTGCTCCCTCGGCATTCCATGGCTGTCTTTCCCAGAAGACTCTTCCTGCTCCTATGCAGAACTTGAACTTAACGAAGGGCACCTGCACTGTCAGGCCCGTGGTGAGCCCTCAGCAAACGCTTCATGAAAAAATTATACTTTCTTGGAGACTCCCCTCCTTTAACATGCAAATACGATACTTCATGGACGGCCTTCCCAAGGACTGGTAGGACAGGAGGAATCTGGGGACACAGACACCAATGTGGGGAAAGGGCAAGTCTGTCTGAGGGAAGAACATGGGAGGGTCTGGGCCACAAGACAGAAGCACAATGCGGAAGAGGGGGTGGCAATTTGGGGAAGTCGAGAAGTCTGGGAAGAGCGATCTGATCCACTCTGTAATTCCTCCAAAGGTGGAAGATGGAAGAGGAAGATGCCAACCAGATTTGCCACATGGAGCCAAATGCTGGATCCTGAGACAGACTCAGCTCCTCCCTCCTGAGGTAGCAGCGTCTCTGTCCGAGAGCTGCAGCTGTTGGTAAACCTGCTAAAGCTCCTTTCCCCTTGCTTGTTTCCCCCCACAGACCCACTAAAGTGCTGAGGTTTGGCTGAAACTGATTAAGAAGCTCTAATGATAATCTGAAATGTCAAGTGCTCCTCCATTCTAATAATACGCATCTGGAATACTTCCCAGACGAGCAGAGACACGCTTCTCTTTGATTTAGACTTGGATGGATGACAGAGTGGTGATGACAAGAAGGGCACGAGCCAGGTGACAGCTTCCCATCACACTGAGAAACCAACAATAGGGAAATCAACAAATGATGTGAGATGTGGGCCTCAGCAGCCTAATACCAGAAAATGCTGATAAAACACAGTCACCTGCTATACCATGCCTGGGCTCTTAAAGGACCATTAACTTACCTTGGATAGAACATAAACCTCTAGGACCTAGAATCTAGGTGCAGCATTAAAGGTTGTCACTCATCGAAGGTCAAGGAAATGCACATGTTGGCCTTCAATGGCAATCACATTTTTAAAAACTTTTTGTAGCCAATGGGGTCTTGCTATGTTGCCCATGCTAGTCTCAAACTCCTGGCCTCAAGCAGTCCTTCCACCTCAGCCTCCCAAAGTGCTGGAATTATAGGGCCACCTGTGCCACCACACCCAGCCACATTTTTATTCCATTAAAGGTGAAGGGAAAAAGAGACACTGTTACTCCATCATGTGTGCCTGGTATAAAAATGCTTCATTCTTTCCTAATGTGTGATATTCTCATCAGCAGGGATGTGTTAGTTTCCTGTGGGTGATGTCAGGAAGCATCAGGAACCATCAGGAACCGGGTGGCTAATACAATAGAAATGTAAAGGCTCATAGTTCTGGGGACTAGAAGCCCAGAATCAAGAAGCTAGCTAGGGTTGGTTCCTTTGGAAGGATCTTAGGGAGTATTTGCTCTGGGATCATCCTCAGGTATTCTCTGATTTACAGATGCCTCACTCCAATTCTCCATCTTCACAAGGTAATCGCCCACTGTGTCTTGCCTCTGTAAGTGTTTGTGTCCGTCTCCAAATTTCCCCCTTTTATAAGGACATTAGTCATTAACCCTCACTCCAATCACCTCAATTTAACATTTGACCTTGGTAATGACCCCATGTCCACATAAGGTCACATTCTGAGGTCCTAAGAGTTAGGACTGCAACATATCTTTTTGGAGGATGCGATTCAAAACTCACAACAACAACAACAAAAAATCATTCTTTTTTTTTGATGATGATTTTCTGATGTATAACGAAAATACAGTGTAGGGGACCCATTGCCAAATTGTATTCTGCATAACCGGAGGGTTTCATAGAGGTATTTCAAAGGTTCTACAAACAATGATTCAAATTTGATCTGAAAATACACTTAAAAGTCATCACATGCATTCAAATGTGATACGAGGTGTGCATCACTCATGAACACCAGGGTATAGCTTTTGTTTCCAGAATGAAAAGCTTTGTTTTTTATTTTTTATTTTTCCAGGCCAGGAATAAATTTGTTTTGCCACCCTCATGTAGACATTCAAATTTCTTCTTATTAGGTGCGATTTTAAACCGTTGTAGCTTTATTGTGATTGTCTTTGCATTCAAGCTCTGTGCTGACTGTAAATGCATATTTAAAGAGTGGGTTCCTGGGTCTTCGCTCCAGGTGACCAGATACTTTTGCTTGAGGAGAGTTCTTGCCTCACTCTGCAGCTAACCATGTATGGCATATTGATGTGACAGCAGCAGCTAGAAAGAAAGGCATTTTCCATAACGTTTAAGTAGCCTATTATTCAAGCCTCTCTGGTTGCAAGTGACAGCAACCCAACTCAATCTAGTTTAAGTGAAAAGGAGACTTTGTTGCCTACTCCAGGGAGTGTCTATTTTTTGTTCCTCACTGTGTGATTCCCCTGTGGAATTTCCTCTATCATCCATGTCTGGTCTACCACGAATTGGCTCACACCACACACCTTCTACCACTCTTCAGCCCACCTCCCTGAACAATAATGAAAAGCTGACTACATTTCCCAGACTCCCTTGCAGCTAAAGCTCCTGAAGTGAACTAGGCTCTTCTTGGACAAGGTGCAGGTGGCCCCACGAGGCAGCCCCTGCGAGAAGAGATTGTCTCTTTCAGCAAACTGGAGGCAAAAGCACCCAGCTCTTCAGGATAGCTCTGGAGGAGGGCCTGGTGTTCAGTCCTCTGGGCCATGGGGGCTGTGCGGGGTGAGGGTGGCCGCTGTG
This sequence comes from Loris lydekkerianus, assembly GCA_963574355.1. Lineage (NCBI taxonomy): Eukaryota > Metazoa > Chordata > Mammalia > Primates > Lorisidae > Loris > Loris lydekkerianus. Next base: position 3,997 of record CAUYPK010107333.1, on the reverse strand, counting down.
CAGTTTCCACTAACAGCTTTAGGGGGCTGATTTCTCCTGTTATTTCCAATTATGTAGACTCTAAAACTCATTTTCAAGACCTGTAGACTACCAAAATTTCTACACAAAAAGTCCTTTCTACTAAGTTAATTAGTGTATATTCTGACATCTCTCAAGAGCTGTGATTGATATAGCATGACTCCAATTACAAGTGTAGACACTGATGACTCCAGACCTGTCCCTTAAGCCCAGAACTCTCTCTGGAGGTGAACACAGATGTATGACTGTCTCCTATACAACCATACCTGGATGTCCCACAGGTCCCTATATTTTTCCAGTCTCCAAACCAAATTCATAATTTCCCCCACTTCAAACCTGCTGTTCCTTTTGTTTCCCTTATTAGATGGTACCATTTTCCCAGTTACCAAAACTGTAATCTGAGACATATCCTAGACTTGCCTCTTACTGTCACCTCCAAATTTCAATGAATGACAGTCCTACTTACTATACATTCCTCCTTCTTTAATTCCATCACCCCATATCAGTTTATTGCCTTACCATCTCTAACCAAGACAAAATGCCTTCTGTCTTCAGTCTCACCTCTATCAATTCTTTATGCTTCCCCCAGAGTGATCTTTCCAATACCCAAATATAACCATATCATCCTTTTCCTTGAATACATTAAATGGTTTCACCACCATTATTGTGGTTCTCAAGCTGAACAAATGCTGTAAAACCAGGACACATGTAGCAGGAACTGGCTAAAAACTTGTAAAATTCATTTTCTCTTTAACACACAGCTAGACCACCTTCCAATCCCAATCCCCTCCTTCCAGTTCTAGGGGATAATTTTAAATTGACCTGATTTCAAATACTAGGTTGGCAATTGTATCAGCTAGATTTAGCTGTGTAACAAAACATCCCGAAACTTGTTGACCTAGAACAACCACCACTTATTATTTCTCATAAGGCTACAGAGTGACTAGTGGTTCTGTTGTTCCAGGCTGAGCTCACCTGATTTCAGCTGGGCTTTCTCAGGCATGTCACTTCAGTAGGTCACCTGGGAGCTGATGGTCTAGGATGGACTCCACAGGGATGAAGCACCTCTGCTCCATATGATCTCTGATCCTACAACTGGCTAGCCCAGGCTTGTTCTCACAACAGAATAAGGGTTTCAAAAAAGAGCAGAAACACTCAAGGCATCTTGAGGTCTGGGCTCTGAAGTGATCCACCCTCTTCAATACATTCCTTTAACCAAGGCAAATTATGGGCCACTTCCAATTCAAAGGATGGAGAAAATATCTCTTATTGAGGAAGACTGCAAAGTCATTATGCAAAGGAATTAAGTAAAGAATTACAGACATTTTTGCAATCAAACTAACACAACTATTCACTCAATATGTGAAACCTTAAGTTTTCTCTCTGGGCCTTGGTTTCCTCATGTGTAAATTAGAGGAAAGCCACATGACTCACAAATGCACTGGAGGTTTTAAATTAGACAATGGAGGTAAGATCCTTAGCAGATTGTTTGGCACCTAGTAAGTGCTCAATAATCCTTCACTACATTTATTTTTCACATCTTCCTGCAGTGTTTGCTGTTGTGACTTTCAGGTAGCTGGAATAATTATGCTTAGGTGTTATTTGCTGAACAAATTAACCACGCACCTGGCTCTAACACCCAGCTGGATCAACAACCTTTTAATGACTTGTTGTGTTTCTAGATCTATCACAAGCTCATGCTTCTCACACTCAGTCACTGACCCGTTTGAAATCATCCTGTCCAAACTTGACATAGAGCCTCTTAAAATATAGCCTCCAGCTGTTCAAACACAGTCACTTCTCTGTGCATATGTAGGGGACAGAAGAACACAATTCATGTCCTGTAAACAGACCAACTAAGAAGCCCTTCCAAAAGAGAATGTGCATAAAACTGGATAATTAGGGCATTATGAACTTGTTCCAACACATCAAAAATCGCCAAGTGTTATCTTAAGAAGTCTTGTGCTGGCTCAGTGTCTGTAGCTCAGAGGCTAGGGCACCAGCCACATACACCAGAGCTGGCAGTTTCGAACCCAGCCTGGGCCTGCCAAACAACAATGACAACTGCAAAAATAAAAAATAAATAAATAGCTGGGAGTTGTGGAGGGTGCTTGCAGTCCCAGCTACTTGGGAGACCGAGGTAAGAGAATTGCTTAAGCCCAAGAGTTTGAGGTTGCTGTTACCTGTGACGCCACAGAACTCTACTGAGGGCAACATAGTGAGACTCTGTCTTAAAAAAAAGAAGTCTTGTGCTGATTTTCTTTGTTTATATGATAGATTGATTTATTAATAGCTCATGTTTTACACTTCCTCTGTATCCACCTCATCTGGTAGTATCTTCTCACTCTCACTCTGGGCTTGGTGATGTGACTTTTTTTAGTCAACCATATAGTAGCAAAAATTTGATGCAAGCAGAGGCCAGGAAAGTGAAAGCCTTGTCCACTTAGTTGTGTTTTTGACCTTTGTCACCACTATGGAAATGTTCTAGAGTTAGCCTGCATTCTTTGTACTCTCTAGTTAGTACATTCTTTTAGCCAAGGCAAATTACAGGCCACCTCCAATTCAAGAGATGGAGAAAACATCTCTAATTGAGGAAGACTGCAAAGTCATTATGCAAAGGAATTAAGTAAATAATTGCAGACATTTTTGAATGCAAGAGCTATGCGGAGGAAAGCTGAGTTATTGCAACCAAGGCTATCTTAGGCCAGCCAGACCCCTTTCACAAGTGTATGAGTGAGACCAGTCAGTAAAGCCTGTCCATATTAGTAGAATTACCAAGTCAATCCATAGACTTGTAAGTAAGAAATAAATAGCTCTTTATTAAAGTCACTACATTTTGGGATGCTTGTTATGTACCAGTAGCTAACTGATGTAAATTTATGCAATGATCCTCCTCATCATTTCTATCATGAGTTCCCTCTTTTTTTTTTTTTATACTTTTTGGAGGAAGAGGGGAGAAAAAGAAGGATTCAACTGAAATCAGTAAGCCAATACAAGAATATCCATTCTGAAAGCAGATATCTGGGCTACTAGACAGGTCAAAATGAGTGACTTTGTTTCAAATCCTACAGTAATAAGTGAGGTCTTAGAACAGCCAAGTCACTGTCTCAGTATTAAACTGCTGTTAAGTGTGATTTAATCAGAGACAAGGGATGAAGGAATGTCCAATATTGTCTTGAGTTGACATCAAGGAGACTTGTTGGCTCTACTCCCAGATTCAACATCAAATTTAAATGATGACACTTAGCAATACCAATGCCTCGATTTATCTGGCCACTCTATAAGGACTGTTTGGGTTGAATGGGAATGTGTATAAGAATTATTGCTCTGAGGGTAAGTTATTTTAGGATTATAACTATACGGCGTACATTTAGCTCTCTATTATCTGACTAATGGATGAGAGCCAGAGCATTAAAACAAATACTGAATAACTGATACTTTAAAATGTCTGATATTGAATTCTGTTGTGGTGAGAAGAAATATTGGCAATGAAATTACCTTTCTAATTATATCTTGTTTAGACCAACATTGGTTTATGTTTCCTGAGTATGCACAACTGGTAGGGAGGAGGGGGAATGCTTTACCCTTGGAAGAGCCACAAAGTTACTAATCTATAGGAGCATAATTTGAATTGACTCTTGGCCCGATTCTGTAAGGATCCTGTTCAGTTAAGTCACTGCGGCCTCCACTTCTTTATTTTCTTGTTTAAAATAACTCTATACTTGCCTTGTTCCCCTTCATCCATCTGACTCCTTTTATTTATTTATTTATTTATTTATTTATTTTGTATCTTTTTCTTTTCTTTTTTTTTTATTTATTGTTGGGGATTCTTTGAGGATACAATAAGCCAGGTTATACTGATTGCATTTGTTAGGTAAAGTCCCTCTTGCAATCGTGCCTTGCCCCCCAAAGGTGTGGCACACACCAAGGCTCCAACCCCCTCCCTCCTTTCCTCTCTCTGCTCTTCCTTTCCCCACCT